>JAEQML010047257.1:0-57525 GCA_016904865.1 Pissodes strobi
TGCACTATGTAAAAATCGACCTCGCCTATTGGTCGATCCATCTCGTATTACAATATGTTTTCGTGATGCAATCAATTTCTGTCAAGAGCTCTCGTGGTGTAGAGGTTTACATAGCTGGGTGTCACCTGGACGGCTTTCTTTTATTTTTTTTTAAGATTATGTTTCTAAACAGTTTTTTTTTTTATTTTTTGTATGTCTTGTGTTAGTTTGGGTTAGCACCTGGTTAGTTTCCTTTTCTTGAGCCCCCGTAGCGAGCGAAGCGAGCGGAGGGCAATGCTGATCGACCAATAGGAGAGGCCGATTTTTATATAGTGCACTATTTGTGTAAAGGATCTTATAATGCTACTCCGAGAGCTAATACCCCTACCGGCATTGAATTTACTGCTGATTTCGTTTTCTCTGAGGATAAACATGCAATGTAATGATTTATACACTACACCCAGAGCAATGTCAGGAATATACCAATTCCTGGTTGGAGACATGTCTTGAATCGCATCAAGCTCAATGCTCCATGTCCACAATGAAAACACAACGACAAGAGTGAGACTCATGAAAACCTTCCACCGATAGTTTCGTCCTTTCGGGACTCATCAGAGGAACGTGTGGGGGCTGTAGAGCAGGTGGTCATGTCAAAAATAATTCAAATACTAGCTTGTCTGAGTATTACAAGTGTAATGAGATTAAGGCCGACTGTAGCCATGTTGGTATTCTTGGACCTGAACCGCACGCTACTTTTTAATTTCAGAGGAATTACTAAATAAAATAATCCTGTAGTTTGTTACAGCCGAGCAGAACTGATAAGTGCACAAGTATAAATGCTCAATTCTGAAATCACTCACTTGCACAAAGATAGGTGCTAAACTGGTATGGCAATGCATTGTAGATATCGAAACTCTAGCGGAACGAAATGCAGTGCGGGTATTTTGCTTTTGCTTGCGGCTAATGCACTCTCAAGAAAGCAGTTCCACATAGATTGAGAACCAACTTTCGGAGTGAGGCGCCCTTCAACTTAAAGCAAAATAGATAGCTATACACATTTTATGCAATGCCTGAACCTGGCCTGATAGTTCCTGTAGACCCGACAAAAGTAAGAGCTTCCAACATAATGCTTCTATTTACGATTTTTAATAAAGATGTTACCGAATGAATTGTCTACCTTTGTGCAGGCTGTCACAATTGAATCTTTGCAATAAGATCTCGTTGTCTAACCTCCTTGCGGGTAGGCGTCATCCTCCCTTAGGGGATGCACCTGCTCCAGAGCTCAATTTATTTATTATAAATCGGTGGCCATATTAAGGAACTGAATTCTAAGTTGGTTCTTACTAGAGAATTAAACGAGGGTGATTACACTTTTAAAAGATTTATAGTTTCTAATTATAAATCCGAACATCTGTGTAGCTTGAGGAGTAATTTTTTCTATATGACAATTAAAACCTAATTTTGGGTAAAGGATCACTCCCAAAGAGCACCCTCAGCAAAACTCTATTATCAATAGAGTAAATGAATAATAGCCTATTGCGAAAAGACATTACCAGAATTAAGCAATAATTTATTCTTGTTACGCCATCTATGAACATACACGGACGTAATTCAAAACAAACCAGGACTCACGCACGCATAGTAGGAGAACATAGCCTAAAGCTCTCAAAGGTCACATGAGTGTCAAAAGAGTGATTGTATAATGGAACATCTTTGGTTACAAGCGCGGAAGTAAAAAAATAGCCGAACATACAGGGTGTTCGAAAAATAGACGGAGATATTTTAGAGGGGGATTCCTTATTAAAAAATATGAAAAAAAGTTTCTATAAACATTGGTCCGGAAATGCAGAGTTTTCAAGATACAGGATGTTAAATAAAAAAAAGTAAAATTAAATTATTAATGTCTTAAAACGAAGCCAGGTATGAAAACAATTAAAAAAAAACCAAACTGTTGTGCTTTTAGTTGCTGAATACGAAAAAATTATGAAATGTGTGACGCCACCCGAGACGCCACTGGACTTTATATTTTTAATCTAGCCCTTTATTACTACAGATAACACTACAAAATTTCAACAAAATAAGTAAAAGGATATTTAAGATATTAATAAGAAATCGATTTTTTTTTTTAGTTTGACACCCTATCTTGAAAACTGCATTTCCGGAGCCATGTTTATAAAAACTTTTTGTCATATTTTTTAACAAGGAATCACCCCTATAAAATATCTCCGTCTATTTTTCGAACACCCTGTATACGGTGACAATTATTAATCTTCGGAAAATCATAATGTATCTGAATGAATGTACACACCATCAGTTGGGTGGATTTAACAGAAACAAGAACCGAGCACAATAATATCTTTTAGGCTGAGGTGCACCTGGCAACAAAAATTAACGAGCTCTATGACCAGAGAAAAAAGCAATAAATGAAATATTTATTATATCTACAACTATTAAATTCTGTTAATCTAAAACTATTAAATTAAGTCTGGAGATGTACTGTTTTTAAGGAATTTACGAACTTCCTACATTTTAAACTTTATGATCGGTTTTGATGCAGGGATGCTAGGATGGAAAAGAAACACAGCGAACAACTAATGTAGCGCAAGTCTATTGTCGAAAAACTATCTACAATTTTCTTTATTTAGCTGGAGATTGACGTATAATTCGTATAGTTCTGGCACTTTCCTTGACCCGGTTCGGTTATAATTACAAGATGTAACTCGTTCACGCTAGGTATCAGTGTATGTGCTCTAAAAATGGTTAGTTACTTACATTCTTATATAGGGTTCAATTTCTAGGCTGTCTTTTCAACGTTTGACACTGATGACTTTCCGCCGGAGCCCCCCGCCCCTTCAGCCATCCCAGTGGGCCACATGGACATGTCGGACCATACGGCTACTATGCTGACCAACGTTCCTATTCACAGGACCGATCTATCAGATGCTACATCAAAATATGCAGTCGAAATCAAAAAAGAAGCCGAGGTAAGTAAATATTTTTCCTGACCTTCTGCCTAAGCCAAATTTTACAACAAATCCAAACTTGACTATTTAACAAAACGTTTGTTGTAATACTTTTAGTTCTAAGGAAAAGTCATAGAAAGTTGTGTTTTTTATATTTAACCCTATTAAAGATTGCGGGATAAAGATGAGCATGCTTGCTTTAAACCTTAGGTTAAAGAAAGTGGACTCTAAACTTTAATCAGCCATGACTTCTCAACTGACCATATGTATATTTAACATAGGTTTAAGATTCTATTTTTTAAAACTTAAAAACTTGTATATGGAACCTTTTCCTATAATAATATTGAAATAATATGAATATTCATTAGCTACGTAATATACCGCAATTTTTGTCTAAATTTCTTTCAAATTGCGGTTGATGAAAATTCAACCTTAGTCATTTATAATAAATAAAAGCCAACTTTGTTACGATAGAAACTAGTATATGCGTAAGGTTTAAAGATCCCTACTGAAAGAGTTTTATAAGATCGGTTAGTAAAATATTTAAGAAATTTGATAATTATTTTCATATTATAGGCTAGTTTTTAAAGTATTTGACAAGTTTTTGCGCAATAAACTACACAGATTTATAAAATCGAGAGAACATTGAGTCGGTTTTGGTTTTAAGCACCTGAACTAAGATTGTTTTTCGAGACTAAGCCGATTTGGACAACACGTCAAGTACTTAAAACACGATGTAGGTTTCAGAACCACTTTCATACAAATCTGCCAATATCGAAGATTTTGTAACAAAACTAAACAACCTTTTCCCCACTATTAAATTTACTTATGAAGTCAAAAACAATGGACAACTGCCATTTTTTTATACTTTAGTAATTAGGAACGATAATTACACACTAGAATTAAATATTTATAGAAACAGTACGGCCAGAGTTGTCTCTGGTACTGTCACTAACCGACATATTTCTAATGACTCCTTTCACTGCGACCAACACAAAATGGTCAGCTTTCATGTTTTAGGACCCCGTATGGTTAATTTTCCCCTCAGAAGAAATAATGGTTTAATTAATAGGCATGTGTTTAGAAAGACCATTCGTGATTCAACTGCTTTCGTTAATCAGGCTGAAAATACAAAATATGTCTCGATACCATATAATCCTCAATACACTAGAAGATAGAGGACTAGGTTTAAGCAAGTAGGTTTAAAATTAGTATACCAAACTCAATTTAACATTAAGAAATTATTGGGTGGTCCAAAAAGTACAAAATTGAATTATTTGAAAAAAGTGGAATTCATGAAATTGGATGTATGGATTGTAACCAAAAATATGTTGGGCAAACTAGAAGAACTATACAAACTAAATTCAAAGAACACATAGAATAACAATTATTAAAAATTTAAAATTATATTCATAATATATCTGATAGACGCATACGAAAATAGGGAAATTATTAAATGTTAGAATAGTTTAAATAGAGATAGAGGGTTTATTCCGTATAAAGCCATTGTGTTTGTTGATCGAGCATGACTAGTAGGATTCCAGGATTGGTTCTTTTTAGTTTCGCTTGATTAAGCAAACAGTATAAAATAGAGTTAGGTAGATTTTAAGTTTAATTTTAATCATCTCCTGATTGTTTAAACCTCGAGTTTTTAACAAAATATACATACATTTAAAATATTTTAAAATCAGTGACAACTAATTAAGCACAAAACACAAACATGGCATATTCATACATTGAATACCTAAGTACTTAAAACTAGCAGATTAAAAGCCAAACAAACATATTATACATATAAAGGGACAAAAACTATTAAACCTAAAACATCCAAAAGATATATACTTAATATTTCAGTCAAACACAGTCTCATGAAATTCTTCCAAGGTATAATCTGCCCTAGGTGCCAAAACCCTCTTTACTGTTATCCTGTTTTTTTAGGCAATACATCCTCTTAACCTCTACGGGCAGATGGTTAAAAAGCTTTCTGCCCTCTTGAGAAAAAGACTTTTCAACAAATTGATAATGTGGTATTGGAAGACTGAATGAAAAAGGATGCCGGGTTGGATATGGTCCAATCTGATTAAGTTCATTCCTATATTTTAAAAAAAATAAAGTTACCCTCTGTAGAACGAATAACGTGCAAACAGTTAATATTCCACACTGGCGGAATAAACCATGGCAGGAGTCATAAACTTTTGCAGCACAAATATAACGAATTGCCCTCTTTTGGGGTAAAAACAATGAGGTAAATAACTATTGAGAGCATGCACCCCAAAATGCAGTGCCGTAGCGAAGATGAGGTTAGATAACAGCATAGTACGCATTTTTGGCCATGGCAACGCTCTGATTCTTATCACTTTAAGGGCATAATACCCAGAGGGAGTTTTTTACATACACCAGATATGTGATCCCCAAATCTTAAGGAACTGTCATGGTTAGGCCCAGAAATCAATTAAATTCAAGAACCGGGGATGGTAAAGCATCGATACAAATACCCTGAACAACACATCTAAAAGATGAAATGCTTGTTTTTGATGTATTAAAACAAAGAAAATTGGAATCACACCATTTCTTCACCCTTAACAGATCATGAGAGATATTCCGCATTAACCTTTCCAAATCCACATCATGCCACAAAATAGTTGTGTCATCCGCAAACATCGTAAAGACCCTTTTTATTGGAATTTGTAGTAGATCATCAGTAAAGGACCGAAAAGAGAGCCCTGAGGAACACCTGCACCAACATTCCATTCTTGAGATTCTTCATCATTAAATGACACTATGTGTTCTCGATCACATAAGTAGAACTCAAACCATTGCAAGGATGTGCCTCTAAAACCATACCTTTCCAGCTTTTGCAGCAGTATTCTGTGATTCATGCAGTCAAACGCTTTCGACAAATCACATAACACTGCCGCGGCAATCTCCCCAACATTCATCCTTCCGTAAAGGTGTTCCATAAAGTTGAAGATAGCATCCCCAGTGCCACCGTTGCGCTGCAATCCAAAGTGATTCTCACTAAGATGTTATGTTTATTTAAATACGACATTACGCGGGTCTTGACGAGTTTCTCTTCAACTTTAGCCAATGTGGGAAGCAGAGCTATAGAACGGTAGTTGGAAAGGCACATCGGAAAAATCCCTGTCAAAAATAAATGGTTTATAGCATCCACTAAACTGTTTAACACCTTAGTTAAGTGCTTAGCTAAGTGCTAGCAGAATCCTCAAGGAGATCCTATCCCATACGGAAGAGGTCTTGTTCTTGATTACAGAGAAAACATCATGCAGTTCCTATATATAAGTAGGTGCAAGAAAAAATGTGACACACACATTTATGTGAGATAGGTAACTCATTGGATCGCCAGCCTTTCAAATATTATTAGAGACATTACGGAACAATAAAAGGAATTAAGTTTAGTTGATCAGCTGCTTTCACTGTATCGGAGACGTGAACAACGTTTTTATTGCAGCTTAAGTCGTTTACGATTTTCCATGACTCCTTTGATCTGTTTGATGCTTTCTTAATTCTTTCATCAAAGGAGGACCTTTTTGTAACATCCACGAGCCTTCAATATATTTTAAGATATCTATAATGGTAATTAAGAAAACATTATCCATTGAGTATTTTCGTATATATCGTAGGGCACGCATATTTCTCCCAGACACTCTGAGGCCCTTCGTATAGGTACCAAACTTTTTTCTTTGACTTTTAGGAAAAGCACTGCAGAAATTAGTGCACAATACATTATGGAATTGCTCCAAAGGAATGCCTGACTCAAATAGGCCATCCCAGTCTGTGTATTTACAAAGTGATTTAAATTTGTGAAAACTGTTTCTACTGTCCTTCTTTCTTGAAAATACGCCACACACATCCAGATCCACATAGCCCAATACGGCTTCATGATCAGACAACCCTGCATTAGATACCATACATTGAACTTTATGGAGGCCAAAATTAGAGCAGAAGTAGTCAATTATTGACCAAGAACTAAATCTAGTTGCCTGATTAACATGCAGATTTAAATTAACAGAATTTAAAAAGATTATATAAGGATTTAGTGTATTTGTCTAATTGTTTAGAAAAGTCTGTATTTAAATCTCCACACAAAATTAGTCGAGAGTTTATAGAAAGAACATATAAGGATCTTCAGCCTATCTAAGAATTCCTCAATTATTCCTTGAGGAGCTCTGTAGATTGTCAGTTGTATAACGACAAGTTATTGCTAAAGACTATCGTGAATTCACAAGGTTTTTTTCTCCAACGAGTGATCAAATTTATATACGCTAATAAATTTATATTTTGCCATAAAATTCTCATGGAGCATAATAAGTGTTCCCACATGTAAAAACTCGGCTAGAAAATTTGGACAACAAATAATAGTTGTTAATATTTAGCGGTTCATTCTCTTTAAGCCAATGCTCCACCAAAATTAAAAAATTCTACAGAAATATTTCTGTTCGTTTACCTTATTCCTGACAGACTGGATGTTTAGCAGAGCTAGGGATATATTATGTTTCGTTTCTTTAGACCTAAAACAAACTATCTCACATTTTATGGTCGGTACGTTGTCACCAGATTTCAACATCTTTTAAAATATTATATTTTGTTAATTTTTATTAATTGATATTTCCCTATTAAACGAATAAGTTAATATAAATATTGGTTTGTAAAAAACAATTTATTCCTAGCTAGCAAATAAGAACTCGCAATGCAGTTTTGATTAATTTAAAGCTTATTTTGACCAATAATTCCTTATTTTGGAGCAGTGCTCTATAACGGTCGAGCAAAAGTATAGCGGTCGTGAATATTTTCTGTTTGTTACAGGTGAAATTCGAAACTCTTCGTTCTTTTGACCAAGACAGCCTACTTGAAATGGATTCACATATGAGCGGAGATCACTCTATAGGATCACATGAAGATCTTAGAGACTTACACCATTCCAATCTGATGAGTTCAGATTATACTCCACCTCTACAGACGGGAATTCATAATAGACTAGGTTAGCATGGTTATACTACATTATATCACACATAATGATACATATGCTGATTATAATGGGGGCGCCAAGAAATTAATGTAATTATTATTATGCAAGGCGGATATATTTATTTTTGAGTTGTATCTCAAAACTACAAGCTTTACTCCGAAAATTGTATTGCATTTATATTATCCCTTAAAACCGATAGCATATTTGCAAACTTACTGCATCGATAGGTAAAGCAATCATACACAGCGCTACATCAATTTGAAAACTTCCATCCGTTAATATCTTCGACGCCGACAAAGATACTTAAGTGTGAAAGCAAGAAGGACCAAAAGACGTGACCTACTTGCCCACAACTTGACCATTTTTTCTTTTAATTGATATATTTGAAGAACAACCACTATTAATTACTTTTAAATAAAATGAAGCAAACTAATACACTACACACACTAAAATAGGATCAGCTTTAGGTTATCTTAGTTATAGTTACTACTTCCATTTAATTTCATTAAGGCTGTCCAACATTAATTTTAAAACCTGCTTATAAAGAAAGCTTTTAAAATAGATTCTTTCTTTTGATGATATTCCATAAGCAAAACCGTTGCTCGATCGTTTTTACAGATTCTACAGTATATTATAGTACATACTATATAAACAAGAGGTCTCAATTGATGTTATTTCCAGATATGAACGACGGCAGTGATAACGGTGATCTATCTAATATAAATACAAATGGCCACGGTGAACAAAGCGGGCGAGGACATAGCGGTGGGGGACCAAAGACATGGACGCAAGAAGATATGGACATGGCGTTAGATGCTTTGAAGAACCATAATATGAGTCTAACAAAGGTGAGTTAAATTTTATAAAGAATAGCAAATTTTATTGATATTCAGTGGATAACCCGACAGGATGGCGTTTCTGATTAACGGATTAAATTTAAATTCGTATCATGACTTACTCAAAGATTGTGTATTAAAAATTTCAAAAATCAACACACATTGAGGTTTAACTAATATTAAAAAAAAAAACATATACTTCGCAGATCCACACTCTGACCTCACCATCCATCCCGGAAATACTCCTCCGCACTGTAATATATCCTAACCAATAAACTATTTAAGAAAAGGGAGAGTCCTTTTGTTTCTGGGACTTATTAACAAATACGTTTTTGTGTAGTCATTGGAATTGATAAAGGAACGTGCGAGTGTTGTCTTGTGTTGTAGGAAGCATGGTTGGGACGTCGTTTGAATTTTTTTTTATACACAAAGTAAACACTTCTTGGTGCATATAATCAGGCTAAGGTCAACATGACTCCCTCACTACCATTCCATATTTCCATACATGAATCTCTTGCTAAAATCCAATATATCATCAATTTAAAGTCCTAGAAATTTAGTACACGATAAACAGTTCACAGGTTTATTATTTAAATCATAAACCTAACTACTCCGAATAGACGCTCAGTTAAACGGTATAAAAACGTATTGTATTTGGACTCTCGCTTGCCCAAGCGAGCGTCCAAAGCTCGATTTCGGCTCGCTTACTTTTGCTACTCGGTATGAGATGGCGCGCAATTCGACGGTAAAATCATGCATTATTGCCGGTTGTCTTAAAACAAATGTGAGTTTGGGGAATATTTATGATTTAATGCGTTTCATCATAAACCTGAGTATGGTTGGGTTTATGGTTTTATAACGAAAACGTTTGAATTAGAAAATAAAATACATCTCTTTTACGTATGTAATAATTATTATCAACATATGAAACATTAATTATTTAAATCCAAAACCGATTTTTAAAAGACGTATAATAATACGTCTGTAAGTAGGTAGGTACCCATTAAATTAATTTAGGCGAAATAAAATGGGATTATTTAGTAAATTATTATGAAACGATAGTAAATATCAAATACATCTTTACAATTTATGTATGAAGCAGGATATACATCAATATGTAATAGTTGGTTGACACGAAATTGAATTGTAAGTATGTAGGTAAGTATAATAATTCAATTAAAAAAATCACTAAACAGACGAAAATGTATGACTTTTGCCTTATCGTCGTCAACATCTCAATCAGGTCTTCATTTATTCTTTCGTTGAATCCTACCTAAAGAAAAATTTTAATACCGCATTTCAAGGAAAAAATTAAATATTTTTACCTGAATTATGGAAATATAAATTATTCCCTGCATGTCTCTAAAAAATCATACGGTTTTTTAAAAATTGGATTTTTAAGGTGGTCTAAAAAATAAGCAATTTTTTAAATTCCGCATTTCAAGAGGAAAATTTTATATTTTTTACTTATTGAGGCATTACAGATTACTCGTTAAATTCTCAGAATATATAAAACAAAGTGTATGTATGAGTCCTGAGGTAAGCGGCGCATTGTAACAAGAGCGAAAACCCTGAAGTAAAAAAGAACAAGATTGATCTAAAAACAGAAAATAAACATTAAATTAAATCACACTCATCAATTTATTACATTTTACAATTAATATATATAATAAAAGAGCTTGTCCTGGGATTTAGCTGAGTTAATTTATTTTATGAAATAGATAAAAAATATTCCAAGTCTGGTATTATTTAATTTAGTTCCATTTTTGTTTGTTTTTAAATCATATAAATAAAAACTTGTACTGGACATAATAATACGGATATTGAATTTTTTCAAACATTTATTACGTCTATAAGTTTTGAACCAAAAAATATATCGAGATGCGGTTTGAATTATGTTGTAGAAAATTTTATTGAGAAAAAGATACTTTATCGGAAATATTTCATATTGGTAGGAACTGTATTATACGGGGATTGAAATAAGACAATGAAAAATTTCGAAAAATCAATCGGACCGAGAATTTTTATCGATGAATCGAACTTTTTAACACGCTTTTATAAGCTTCACCTGTATGTATGTTTGTTTGTTTGTAACTGACGAACGCCAGCTCGTGATCCGTTCGACATGTTCCCGATGAGGTAGAGGGCTGAAATTTTCAGGGGATGTAGATGGGGTAAAATGAAGATTCTGTGCCAAAACTGGAGGTCGTAGCCCCCCCCCCCCATTCGGCAGGAGAGGAAAAAATTAAAAGAATTAATTCCGGGAGAACGGAAGGGGGGTGTGGGTACCTGGGGGGCTACCTTGGGCCACATGGGGGGCGGCGGGGCTCTAATTTAAGGGGGGAATTTAGGGGAAAACTGTTTTTTGGCCGTAGCTCTGAAACGAAGGCTTATCAAGGGCCGACGACAATATAATAATTTTATAAGTTTATCTAATTATCCTGGTGAGGATCACCAGGATTAAATAATATAGTTTAAAAAAATGCTTCCATAGTACAGGGTTATTCGTTATAAATGGACACCTCCCTTAACTTGGTTATTTTTAAAGATAGAGAAATAATTTTTTTATCGACTTGTAGGTAATCATCTTAATTTTTTTATTTGTAACGAAAATATTATACAGGGTGGCTCATAAGCAAATGCCAATATAAAATAAAAATTTTTAAATGGAACACCCTGTATATTATTGCATTTTTGGATTCTACTTAATATTCCAAACATATTTTATGTATGATGTTATACCTCTAGAGTTAGTAGTTTCACAGCTATAAACGGTTGAAAATCGATACCTTGGCTACTTTTCACTTTGGTAGGAAGAAGGCCATTAAAAATGGAGTAAAATGAATTTCACATTCCTATCTTAACTTTTCAAGAGCTGATGGTGCTAACTGATGGTACCTGCGAAGGTACCAGATTTGGTACCCATGGTACCGCCTGCCAGTTAGCCCCATCAGATAGCACTTGAAAACTTAAGATAGAAATGTGAAGTTCATTTTCCCCCATCTCTAATGATCTTCTTGCTACCAAGGTTAAAAGTAGTCAAAGTACCGATTTTCAACTGTTTATAGCTGTTAAACTACTAGCTCTAGAGATGCAACATCATACATAAAATATGCTTAGAATTTTAAGTAGAATCCAAAAATGCAATAATATAGAGGGAGTTCCATTTAAAAAAATATAACTTTATATTGGCGTTTGCTTATGGGACAACCTGTATAATATTTTCATAACTAATAAAAAAATTAAGATAATTACCTACAAGTCGATAAAAAAATTATCCCTCTATCTTTAAAAATAACCAAGTTACGGGGGGTGTCCATTTATAATGAATAACCCTGTACATCGAACTAAAAAGTGGATAATAAATATAGTTTAAAAAAACTAAAAAAACACGCTTTAATGATCAATCGAACTAAAAAACAAAAAATAATTATTAATACAGGCAGAAAATAATAATGAACGAAAAATATTAGTATTATTGTGAAAAAAGCGTGGGGTGCTCGTTCGTCGGGTTATTCATTGTATTTTGACACCCATCTGCAGCCGTAATTACAGGTAATGCAAAAAAAACTTAAATTCAAAAGTTGTATGGTTTTTAATATATTATCTTTTAGAAATGTCAAAAGGAAAAAATTGCCTGTCAATTGTCAAAAAACCGCCTAACCTTAATTTTTTTAAATGGAACACCCTGTATATTATTACATATTTGGATTGTGCGAAAAAGTCTAGACATATTTCATGAATAATGTCCTATACCTATCTCTAACGGTTTTTGAAATATTGACAGTTGAAAATCGACCATTTACCAAGTTTGACAGCTTGTAAAATCTAAACGGCTAAAGATAGAACAAAACGGTTTGCACTTTCCAATATTGGTTTTTCATAAGCTATCGTATGACACTAACTTTTTAACCAGAGGTTAAATTTATCCGTGATTTTTTAACCTCTGGTTAAATGTAAAGTTAGTGTCATACGATAGCTTATGGAAAACCAATATAGGAAAGTGCAAACTGTTTTGATCTATCTTTAGCCGTTTAGATTTTACAAGCGGTCAAACCTGGCAAATGGTCGATTTTCAACTATCAATATTTCAAAAACCGTTAGACATAGGTATAGGACATTATTCATGAAATATGTGTAGACTTTTTCGCACAATTTAAATATGCAACAATATACAGGGTGTTCTATTTAAAAATAAACTAAGGTTATGCGATTTTTTGACATTTGACAGGCAATTTTTTTTCTTTTGGCATTTCTTAAAGATAACATATAACAAAAACCCACAAGTTTTGAATTAAAGTTTTTTTTATTGCCTGTAATTACGTCTGCAGGTGGGTGTCAAAGTATAATGAATAACCCTGTTCATAAAATATAGCACAAAGCGCTCCACGCTTTTTTCACAATAATGCTACTATTTTTATTTCATTATTATTTTCTGCCTGTATTAATAATTATTTTTTGTTTTTGAACTAATTAATTAATTGATCATTAAAGCGTGTTTTTTTTGTTTTTTTAAACTATATATATTGTTTTATGCATCAGTTTAATTGCCTAGTTAATTAGAAAAAACAAGTTTGTCAGATTTTTGACATCTGTCATATTTTTCGAGATGCAATTGTTTTTTTTTGCCAATTTTTTTTATTAATGGACTAAAGATTTTTAAATGACGAGGCAACAACTTAACATTTGGTTGCTTTGGTTACTTTTTTATTGATTTTGTGTAGGAATTTATTACAGCAAAAAAAAAATATTTGTTGTTTTCCGGAACTTTGTGATATTTATACTTTTGCAAAACAACGAATAATTTTCTTCTTCTGGTGTAATGAATTTCTACACCGACTATTTATTTTTTAGTTAAGTGCGTATTGGTGAACTTATTTCATGAAAAAAAGTTCGTATAAACATGGGTCGGGAATGCATTGTTGTTTAGTTACTGGGTGTTAAATTTTGTTATTAATATCTCCGCCACTGACCTATTACTCAGATATTTTTAGCCTTTTTTAGACACTAATTTAAAATAAGCGATGGCAAATTTTCTTGAAATATTTTGTGTAGTTTGAATGGAAAAAAATAAAAACAACTTGCTTATTGCAAGAGCCAGGAACATATAATAAAATAGTTATTTTTGTTACAAGTACCTAAAATGGAGTTTTTCAGGACAAATCATTGCTATTTCCGGACGAGGCATTAGCCGAGTCCGGAATAGCAGATGAGTCCTGAAAAACTTCATTTAGGTACGTGTGACAAGCACTATTTTTTGTCATACGCTCTCAAAATTTAATTTTTATTTATACGCTTTTTGCAATTCTTCAGAACGCCTAAATTTGCAAATTTACCATAATTTTTGAAATCATAATGGACGACAAAGTTAGCTTAGAATTTGATGTCGTAGCAACTATTTGACAGTTTTGTCATGTCATTCGATTTTTTTGACATTTAGACATATTCAGGAATTTTGAAATAGTCCGTAAAGGTTGCCATGACGACTTATAGGGACTAGGCCTAAAAAGAAGCATTTTACGGACTCAAATGAGTCCGTAAAATAGCTATTTTTGGGAGCGTATGACAAAAAGGTTTTTTTTTTCTCGAAAGCGAGGTCAGATAGGAACAAAATTATAGCAGCTAAAAAAGTTGTATTTTTAGTTGCTTCATTTAATAAAAATTACAAAAAAGTTTAATGGCGTACATTTCTCGCCTAAAAATAATTGGAGAGATGCCCCCGGGGCATAATAAATTAATAATCTCATTCTAGTTATGGCTAAAATAGAGGTTTATCACCAAACATAGACCTGCCAAATTTCAAAAAAGTCCTTTTAAAAATATTTATAATATTTATAAATAGTTATTTTTGTTACAAGTACCTAAAATGGAGTTTTTCAGGACGAATCATTGCTGTTTCCGGACGAGGCATTAGCCGAATCCGGAATAGCAGATGAGTCCTGAAAAACTTCATTTAGGTACGTGTGACAAACACTATTTTTTGTCATACGCTCCCAAAATTTAATTTTTATTTATACGCTTTTTGCAATTCTTCAGAACGCCTGAATTTGCAAATTTACCATAATTTTTTAACTCATAATGTACGACAAAGTTAGCTTAGAATTTGATATCGTAGCAACTATTTGACAGTTTTGTCATGTCATTCGATTTTTTTGACATTTAGACATATCAGGAATTTTGGAATAGTCCGTAAAGGTTGCTATGACGACTTTTAGGGACTAGGCCTAAAAAGAAGCATTTTACGGAGTCAAATGAGTCCGTAAAATAGCTATTTTTGGGAGCGTATGACAAAAAAACAGTTTTTTAACACCCCATGTTTAGATGAACTTTTATTCATGAAATTACTTTAGGAATGCGCCCTTAAATTTAATAAGTGAAGAGTGAAAGCTGTTTGCATGTACGAAATATACTGTAAACGACACTTTTTAGTAACACGTTTTATTTCGCCAATATTATTACAGCCACAAATATTTCCGCCTTACACCTTTAAACTTCGCCAGTATAGTCATCATAATTACATAACGCCATGAGTCGACTCTGCTATCGTACAATAACTATATCTACGCCTTATTTCTAATCTATCTATACTATATACTCCGTATTATATAACACCGATTCAATTCTACTGCTTCGTTTTCCAGGGTTGTCACGTCCTCGCCTATTTGAACGTCGCACGTCGCCTCTCCAAAATTTGCTTGTTACATTCGGCCATCCTGCAACAATTAATGCCCTCATTAATTTAACTCGCCAGTAAATCAACCAGATCTTATCGATCTGTGCATTCGCCATAACACCAAATCGCCTACACTAAGGGTCTCGCCTGCGGTTGCAACCTGACGCCTTTTATCATTCACCATTTATCAGTCACCTTTATATAACGCCTTTGTCAGATTTTCACTCGCCTTTTGCTATCTCAATAAGAAGTTTGGACCTTAAATCGCCATAGCTCTCGCCTTTCGCCAACAGAGCATTCGCCATTTGCACCTCGCCAGTTAAACTCACTTGCATGCACCTTTCAACCTGACCATTCGCCCTTTGCACCTCGCCAGTCAGACTCACTTGCATGCACCTTTCAACCTAACCTTTCGCCCTCGGTGTTTTACACCTCGCCTCGCCAAAAAGTCAGCAAACGCCTTGCTCGTAAACGCCAGCCCACGCCAGCAGTTGGAAATAGTACGCCTTGGGTACCCAAAATTCGCCAAACGCCTCTCTCAATTTGAGAATCGCCTCAGTAGACCGCAAAGTCTTCGTCGCCTTCGCCTGCGCATGATCCTGGTCTTCATCGCCCTTCAATTCCACAATATCGGTTGATGGACGCCGATATCTGTCAAAAGAGGAAAGAAAGCCAGTATACAAGTCGCCAGGGAAAGAGCAACCAAATGCCC
Organism: Pissodes strobi; assembly: GCA_016904865.1. Classification (NCBI taxonomy): domain Eukaryota; kingdom Metazoa; phylum Arthropoda; class Insecta; order Coleoptera; family Curculionidae; genus Pissodes; species Pissodes strobi. Next base: position 16,151 of record JAEQML010047257.1, read on the forward strand.
TCGCATTCGCCTGTAGATCGAGAGGTAGACCGTCAATCAGACACGAAAGCGCCTTTGTGCCTGAAAGCCCACACCTTTCGATCAACGCCATTTTATCATGATAATAATGGGTCATGGTTTCGCCGTCCAATTTAACCCTCGCTATCATCTCCTTGAGCAGCTGAGCAAAGTCATGCACTCTAGGAAACGTCTTCCTAAGAGCCGCCTTCCAGTCTTCCCATGAGAGGTCATATTCATCGAGCCGATTAAACCAGCCTCTTGCTGCGCCTTGCAATTTCGCCTGCATAAAATACGCTCTCTCATAGTTCGACCATTCATGAATGTCGCCCAACTGATAAATTTTGCTCAACCACCTGACTACGTTACAGTCCTGGCTGTCAGGATCGAAAGGGTCAATAATGTCGCCGCCTGGCCTTGTCCTTGACCCCCATACAGCCCAAACTGCAAGCGGAGTCCGCCCTATCGCTACAAGCATGCTCTACTACCGCCTGAGGAACGCTCTCACCTGATTTTTCGCCCTTCTTGTTGCCCTTGGTACCGCCAGTACCAACGGCCGCCCTTTGTTTCGTCGCCTTTACCATTTCGGCCGCCTTTTGCCTCGCCGCCCTTGCCATTTCGGCCGCCACAATCTGCTGGATACTAGTTGCCAAACCGCCTTTCAACAGCTTATGTACCATGGAGATTGTTTCGTCTTCCATCGCCGAATCTCCTTCGCCGTGGTCACCGTCGCTTAATTCCAACTCGTAATCGAGCTCTAACTCGTCACTTCTGCCTTCCTCCATAGGAAATCACTTGAAAAACGCCTGTTAAACACCAATGCCAATAAACACAGTTGAAATACGCCACAATTTTTACAATAATCACTAATTAATTAGCACACACTTGTTTACTATTATTGTGAATATCTGAAAAATCGCCAAATGTCAATCCACTGTCAAGGATAGCAACAAACGCCCGCCTTTTGTTATGAGTTTTTGTGATATCGCCACTCACAAAAAAGAAGAAGTTGCCACTGCGATTTAACTCGCCGAAATCGCGTATTTCACCGTTCTCCACAACAAATAACACAATACGTAGGTTATCCCGACTTCTGATCTGTAAACGATTAGTTTTTAGTAACACCTTTTATTTCGCCAATATTATTACAGCCACAAATATTTCCGCCTTACACCTTTAAACTTCGCCAGTATAGTCATCATAATTACATAACGCCATGAGTCGACTCTGCTATCGTACAATAACTATATCTACGCCTTATTTCTAATCTATCTATACTATATACTCCGTATTATATAACACCGATTCAATTCTACTGCTTCGTTTTCCAGGGTTGTCACGTCCTCGCCTATTTGAACGTCGCACGTCGCCTCTCCAAAATTTGCTTGTTACAATACTAAATGAAACACTCTTTGTATTCCATGCCTAAAATTTTAGTCCAAAAGGACCTCTAAATTAGCCTAACAAAGCGCTTTCGGCCGGTGCCATCATCAGTGTTACCTGGAAAGTGAGTAAAAGAACCACCCAGTAGTGGAGAACAGTGAATGCTGTCGAATTTTGGGTTAAGAAATTAAAATTTGCAATCGGCATTGTTATGTACATTATGGCATGAATAAAATTGTATTTTGAGTTTTAAATTTGAATTTTGAATTCTGAATTTGTTAAGATATAAAAGACGTTAATTAAAAATTGTAAATTAAGCCTGATGAGTTTTTGTGTGATTTTTTTTTTGTTATGCAATTATTAGTTGCTCGTCATTATCGTTTTCACAATTTGCCTAGCGAGCTTTTAGAAAACTCGTTACAAATTGGATCGAATAGCATTTTCGAAACATATCTACACTGGGATTTATATTCCATCCACCATGTTGCATAATAGTCGAAAAGAAATTTTCCAGCAAGTCCTGATTTAATCTGTTAGTTAAAAGAAAAACCGATTTTTTTCTTGATTTCTCCGATTCAAATAAGGGATGTATTGCATTGATGGTTTGAATCATACCAGCAAAACAAGACGGCCTTTCTGCCTTCGAGTTTTTTAATTTTGAAAAATATCTAAGCCTTTTTTAAAAATTTGGAATATTATGGTATTTTTGTCTCACAAAGCACAACCGTAAGGATTTTTTGAATAGTTCCGTTCACTATTTAAAGAATCAAATAAATGATTCATATCTTCCAAAAAATTGGCAGTATGAATTCCATCCGCATGGATTTGCCCGTTTTTGACACATGTTTTACCGCTGCAGCAAAGTGTGGGACAGAACCTGTAAGGCTAATTTAAAGGACATGTTTTCGAAATCATTTGGGTTAATATGTTTCTGAGAAAGCTTTGGCATGGCTCGTGCCGTATTCGAAGACTGATCTATTGCAAACACTCTTTTAATATGATCAAAACTTATAATGTTCTCGAACAAGGTAAAATTATTCTATAGCAAGTTATACCGGATATTTTTGAATAAATGAGGTACATCAAATAACCCAAAAACGTTGTGTTTCTGATAAAGGAAAAATGGCGTTTCAGCACTTATTCCTAACAAACTAAAAGCTTTTCTATTGTTTGAATCCTGATCACAAACGATTGCCTTTCGAAGAAATATAACAGCATTTAAATTATCGAGGGCGTACAAAATTGAAGATTTAAATTTTTCGCCTTTTACCGAGGTCCCGAAAACAAAATATGCCAAAGGCAATTTCCATTTGTAATGCAAGCCTTGAATAGAAAAAAATTAAAACTTGTTTAGCATGTTTCGGAAGACGTCCTAAAGGACTAAGACCCTCGGAACCCCCAATAATTTCTATTTTTTTGGAATCTTCCAAGTCTTTTTTAATCGACATTTCGGCAAAAGCCAAAATACATTTCCGTTCTCCACTAGACATGGTAGAATATTTTTTTGAAGGTGATTTAAGACAGTTTTGTCGATTCCCGTTTTAAAGATGCATTCTCCAATCCAACCTCTTATACTAGAAACACTGGGGAGAATTAAACCTGAGGGAGATTTATAATAAAGGAAATCTTTCTCCAGCGCCTTTTACCGCGAAACTGTATCCCCACAAAACTTTTTGCTGCTAGTGACAAACAAGCCATTGCTGAGCTGTAATGAGCAATGAGGGGACATTGACCTTTTGGCTTTTAATTTTTGTGTTCAATCTGATGTTTTTTTGTCTTAATTCTGCAAGCTTGCGGTATTTAATTTGCGTTTTCAAAAAAATCAGTGGTAGGTATTTATTTTTTGAGCTGGTCCTTTAAATCGTTTTGGCGTAGAAGGTGCGGAGGAGTTTAATTGATTGCTGTTTTAAAAATCCGTTTCCAAAAAATGCCTTCGCATACATAATTGCGGTAGATTTCTTCCTTTGGTAAACTAAGTAACTTCTGATTTCCTACAATATAAAGTTATTTATACAGGGTGGTTCCTTAATGACACGCTAATATTTAAGGAGGTGATTCTTGGACCCGTTTTAAGAAAAAACTTCATAACGTCTTAACTTTTGAGATATATAGAGGTCAACAAAAATAATTCTTAGACCCTTCTGGATTTCTCCTGCGTTCAATTGCTACTAAAAGTCGCAGGAGAAATCCGGAGTTATTTCATCAGTAGCCTGTGGAAGTTTTCATCAGTAGCCTGTGGAAGTTTTCTGGCAAAACTATTACATATTAGACAAGCAGTGGCACGCCACCGACTTTTCTTAAAATAAAAAAAATATATAATTTTGAAATCTTTATTTTTTAAGGAAAATATTTGATCACTTGTTTTTTTTAGTCCGACACACGGGCAAAAGCCTTGCATCGGACTTAAAAACATCAACTGATCAAATTTGTTTAGAAATGTATGCGGATCTCAAAAATGATTTTTATTCTAAGATAAAGGTGCGTACCATTTTTTTCTTCAAAAATATTCAATGCAAAACTGGTACGGACGCCACTGAAAAAAAAACTGTCTGTACAACAGAAAATACATCTTGATGCCTAAAAGACGTGTCCCCAATTTCATAAAGATATCTACAATAGTATCGCACTTATATAAAAAAAAATATTTTTTTTTAAACTTTACCTCCCTTTGTATCTAAAAGTTAAGTTGTTTAGGGCATACATTCATGAGAATTTTTTTTCCTAAAATGTATCCAAGAATCAACCTTTTAAATATTAGCATGTCATTAACGAACACCCTGTATAGTAATGGGCAGTAGCGGCTCGTAGGTATACAGTGCGAGTCTCTAACTTTGGAATAAATTGAGTAAAGGAGAGATATTTTTTTCGATAACTAAACTATGCTAGCACACGTCGATTACTATCTGCCGAACTGAAACTTTATTATGCCCTTTAAAAGAATAGTAAAAAGGGCTTTCATTAAAAAATAGTCGATGACGTCATATCTCAAATTTGAAACATCGGTATGAAACGGCCCGAAGTATTATGCCCACTATTATAGGTTTCGATAAAGTTCGTGATTAATCCCCAGTTTTATTCCTTCAGATTAACGTCAAGGTTCATTGAAAGTTTTATTCTTACCACTATTTAAAATCCATTTTTTCCAAGTTCTTTAGGGGAATTCGAAATAATTTAATCCTGTGATTTCTTCGATTATTATTGCAGTTATAAAAACAACAGGTGATGCCTGACATGTTGAAAACAAATATAATATCAAAATATTTTAGTTAAAAATAGGAGAATAATAGTTAATGTCATATGAATTGTGAGAGCTCCGCAAACACTTGATCCACCCATAAACCTAACTAGTTGCTGCGTTGCTGCAATCGCTATTATTTGCAAAATTTAGCTACGCGCGCCGTGCAGGGCGCCACGCGGTTTTTGCTGGAGGATCGAGCAAGCACGTAGGTCTTACCTTAGTTCATATACATCGCGCCGGACCGCGCAGTATTCCGTGAAACAGTTTTTGATGAAAATTCGCAAGATGAAAGAGAGCGTTTTTATATGTTTTTACGAAATAAGGGTGATAATTGTATTGCTGAATATTAGTTATTTAATGGTTTTAGTGTTCCGGATCCGGGGTCAGATTTGATAGGTATCTACCTAGGTACCAATTATTTTAGATTTCATATATTGCAGTGTAGTAGTGGCATAAACCTAACTACGCCCCATAGTTAGGTTTATGGTACTAGGTACAAGATTTTTAATAATTTTACACATCATTAATATAATTATATTATAGGACATGTTATGTTAAGTTCCTATAATAGGTAGGTACGCCTAAATAACTAAAAAAAAAGTATGTTTATACCTATTATCATACCTATATAGGTACGTACTAACAATAATAACAATACCTAGGTAATTACTAATTGTTACTAAGAAGTAAAAAACCACAAACTGTAAATAAAAAAACTCCGGTCCTGCGACATTTAAAATAATAGGTAAATAACCGAAATAAAATAGAAGCCTCTTTTCATGTTTCATTATTATACATAATCAATTTAAAGTACATTTAAATTTGGCAACAGCGCGAGCGACCCAAGTTCTGAAAAGCGTTTGGCCGTTGTTTGGCAAGCGACGAAATACGATAAAATTTAATTCGTAATAATGGTGGCGCCATCTCTCGATACAATTGTAGCATTTTACTATAGCCTATGCCCACTGAGCGTCTATTCGGAGTAGTTAGGTTTATGTTTAAATCATGTCACTTCAAACACACTTGAATAATAGGTGTTTCAGAGTCGATTTTGGTCGATTTTCTGAACAAAAAGAGATGTGCTCTTGGGCACTGAAATTTTACCATAGGGCTAGTTCTAAAGTCATTTTGTAAATAAAACAAAAAGCTTTAGCATTATATGAATATTTTAATAAGTTACTTTACTTGAAAATAACTAGAAGCTCATAAATACACAAAATATAAACCCTGAATAATTGTACGTAGTCAATGCTACGATATGAACAATATCAGTCGAGGCAAATTTCGACCTTCAAAAATATGACATAAATAATACTCTTAAAAACTAAAGCATTGTGTAAACAGTTGTAATACTACACTAATATATATGGTTATAAACATAACCTTGAAGCTATGTACAGTTAAATGTCTGTTAGAGTTCCTGCGGAACAGCTACTTATCAACTATGTAAGCTGATTTAGCTTTGATATAAAATGCAACAATATACAGGCAATAATAACAGGATTAATATTACCTTAGAGTCCACCTATAAGCTAATATGTACACTATGAACACCACTGACGAGAAACGTTCAATGTTCAGGAGGTTATCTTCTAACACTGGGGGAAAGTCACTTTGAAAAACACTAGATCTATGGCTAGCTTCTATTTACAATGTAGTTAAATTTCTTGCAAACAAGAATGACTGGAATGTAGTGGTTTGACTCGGGTATGCAGTTAGTGCATGTGGCATGACATGAATGCCTTGTGAATGCGGTTTTATTGGTACACGCATGAATGATTGTGAATGCGGCTTCTTGGTACACGCATGAATGATTATTAAGTAAGCTATGCAGGTAGCATAGGTAAGCTAAACTCCTGAAATCCGCGTATGGGATGTAGCCTTGTGATAGCTTGAGTATATTGGCAGACTAGTGCCTTTTAATCCTTATATGAGAATAAGGCATGAGTAGGTATGCAGACTAGTGCAGAGTAATCCTTATATTAGAATAAGGTAAGAGTGTAGCAACCCAGTGGTACACTCGTGATATAGAATGTTGAAAATCCCATGGACAATACCATTGGGGACTGTGCAGCGCATGGCACAGCCTTTGAGAGAATGTGAACGTGTGAGATTCGAGATGAAACTCGAATACTGATAACCCCATGGACAAGGCCTAATGGAGACGCAAACACAGCACGGTACTGCGATTTGAGAGTTAGAGATCAGTGGGTCTCCATAATGGCAGAAAAGATGCCGAAATATACCTTTTTGTAGGCTTAGTGAGAATGTGATTGTAAACATGTTCGTTTACTTACTTGAGATTCCGAGACTAGGCTCTATTGAGTGTGGTGTGGTTCGAGACAGGGCTCGATTGTACAACTCCCATGGATGAGACCAATTGGGACGCCATTGCTCGGCGTGAGAATAATGGCATGGCATTAAGTTTGCCAATAAATACCTTATTGTAGGCTTGATGTGACAATGACTATGGCAGGATATCCCTATATCACTTGAGTAACGAACTAGAAATGATGAGGTCTCAAAACGTGAAAACTTGCCGGCATGGCAGCTCGCGCCAGCCGGCTAGAAACGGGGGTGCGCCTTTTGCGACTTACATGGTCGAGGTTCAAGACACGACTTTTTACTCAATACTGAACAGTGAACACAAAACACAAAACTGAATTCTAGAACGTGGGAAGACTGGGAACTAGAGCAACTTGAAGAAGTTGTGGCATGGAAAGGACAATAATGTAAATACAGAGATATTGTGTAAAAACTTAACATGACCGGTTGTCTAAATTAATATTATGAATTTTAATACAAATCCGGTTGAAATCTGCTGATTAGTTTTCATGAAATTTGAATATGAAAGATCTGAATTTTAGGGAATTTTAGTTTGGGTGAACTGGCTACCCTGTAGGATGCGCTGTGATTGGTCGACTCGATCGCCGGGGTATAGCGGGAAGCGCTATGATTGGTCAGATGAGTTTAGGATGCGCGACCGGCTTCAGATGAGTAAAGGTGGTTACAACAGATGGCGCTAGTAATACCGCCCGGATAAAGCGCGAAGCGCTATGATTGGTCGGAGGCCTTTTGAGGACGCTTAACTTTTAGCTTTCTAGACTGTCTAGCGCAGTGGATAAACGTGGTAAACAAGAGATGGCGTTGGTAGTATCGCCAAGGTTTGAAATTGTTTGGAATGCGAGGACAGTGGCGTGGAATGTTAAATTGTACAAAAATTAAATCGTTAGATTTGCAACATAAATAAATCGGCATTAATCATATCTTCTAACACATCTTCACAGGATACTAAAAGTTAGATGTGTCATCAGCGAAGGGCGTCACAATGCCAGAAGCACAAGGTCATTATTTTGACCAAGGTGAGAAATAAACAAATGTGTTTAAAATTTAATGAGCTGGTGATCTTATCACTCTTTTGCAAAGAAAACATGCTTTAAAGATTCTGGAATCTCCCACCAAACGAATCGTTAATAGCACCCACCAAATCCTGGCTGGCAGAATTCCTCAACACCAACAAGATTATGACCGATTACATTAATATTCATAAAATATTTCTAATACATTGCAGTGGACGCAGATTTTTTCCTGATGTCCAAATAAATACATCCATGGATATTTAGTTTTTCTTCTAATGGGACTCAGTGGGAAGTCTAAGTCAAAAGTTTCAGTTACACGCGATTGAAATTGGTTGAGCAAATTCGCAGGTCCCCAAACACCCCAGTCAATGCCATCGCAAAGTCGGCGGAACTTTCTTGATTCCCGAGTATAGCCTGTCATGTTTTCTCTCTTTAGGCGCACTATTCATTGCTTCACGGGAAAACAAAGTCTGGACGGCTGGTGATCAGAAAGACCCCCGTTGTGAGTGCGGCAAGAAATATGGTTAATATTTGAATACACATACTTAATACAACAGTGTACTAGACAAACCAGTAATAGTAGGATCAAATATATGCATATTTCAGGTAACATGACCGTTGTTCAAAAACCATTTTGAACGCTTCTTCAAATGTAACGATTTAATTTTTGTACAATTTAACGTTCCACGCCATTGTCCTCGAATTCCAAATAAATAAAATCCATGGCGATACTACTAACGCCATCTTTTGGTTACAACGTTTATCCACTGCACCAAACAGTCTAGAAAGCTAAAAGTAAAGCGCCTCGAAAGGCATGTGACCAATCACAGCGCCTTCTACAGAAAAGCCGCGATATTACCAGCGCCATCTGTTGTAACCACGTTTACTCATCTGAAGCCGGCCGCGTATCCATTCGGACATTCGGTAATCAAGTTAGCTCCTAAATTTCCGATCTTTAACAATCGAATTTTATAAAAACTAGTTAACGTATTTCGACCAGATTTGTGTTAAAATTCATAAGGTTAATTTAAACAATCGCTGACGTAAAGTTTTACATAACTTCTCAGTATTTACATTATTCGCCCTTTCTATTTCCGGAGGATGTATATCATTCCGCCAAAAGGGGCGGAGAAAAAGGGGTGTTAACAACTTCTTCAAATTAATCTAGTTCCCACGTTCTAGAAGTGAGTAGTCTCTTGAACCTCGACCATGTAAATCGCAAAAAGCGCACCCCCGTTTCTAGGAAAATTTTCACGTTTTGAGACCTCATAATTACTCAAGTGACATAGTGATATCCCAGCATAATCAACTTTATATCAAGCCTACAATAAGGTATTTATCGGAAAACTTACTGCCGTTATTCTCACGAGTTCCACAATCTAGCCCTGTCTCGAACCACTCTCAATCGAGCCTAGTCTCGGAATCTCAAGTAAGTAAACGCACATGTTTACAATCACATTCTCATAAAGCCTACAAAAAGGTATTTATCGGCATCCTGACTGCCATTATGGAGATCCACTGATCTCTCTAATTCTAAAAAGGCTGTACCATGCGCAGTACATTCCCCAATGGTCTTGCCCATGAGATTTTCAACATTCTTTATCGTGAGTTACCACTGAGTTGCTATACTCTTGCCTTATTCTAATATAAGGATTACTCTGCACTAGTGTGCATACCTACTCATGCCTTATTCTCATATAGGGATTAAACGGCACTAGTCTGCCAATATACTCAAGTTCTCACAAATGCTATATCCCATACGCGGATTTCAGCTTACATATGCTACCTGCATAGCATATTTAGTAATCATTTATGCGTGTACCAAGAAGCCGCATTCACAAAGCAGTCATGTCATTCCATATGCAATAATTGCATACCACATCAACCTACTACATTCCAGTCATTCATATTTGCAAGAAATTGAACTACATTGTGCATAGAAGCTAGCAATAGACCTAGCAAGTGTTTTTTAAAGTGACTTTCCCCCAGTGTTGGAAGATAAATTGCTGAACATTGAACCTTTCTCGTCAATGGTGAACATAGTATACATATTAGCTTATAGGTGGACATTAAGGTAGTACTTACCCTGGAATTGATTGCCTTTTGCTCCACAAATGATTGAAATTTTGTTTGGATTGTTATAGAGCCACTTCGGCCCCGGCTCAAGGATGTAAACTGCACAAGTGCAAGTTTAGTGACCCTAATGAAATTTGTACCTAGTTTCGTCGATTCGGTGTCTATTCGGACACCGTTTTCAAGAAAAGCAAAAAACTAAAAATGAAAATGGTTAGCAAATACAATAAAACAGTAAAAAGCTCTTGCAGATTGTCAGGCTTTAAACTGACTTAAGGTAGTAGTTATCCTGCTATTATTGCTGGTATATTATTGTATTTCATATCAAAGCTAAATCCGCTAACAGAGTTGATACATAGCTGTTCCGCAGGAATTTTGAACAGACATTTAGCTGTACATAGCTTCAAGGTTATGTTTATAACCATATATTAATATAGTATTACAACTGTTTACGCAATGCTTTAGTTTTTAAGAGTTTTATTTATGTCATATTCTTCAAGGTCGAAACTTGCCTCGACTGATATTGTTCATATCGTAGCACTGACTACGTACAATAGTTCACTGTTTATATTTTGTATATTTATGAGCTTCTAGTTATTTTCAAGTAAAGTAACTTATTAAAATATTCATATAATGCAAAAGCTTTTTGTTTTATTTACAAAATGACTTTAGAACTAGCCCTGTGGTAAGTTTTAGTGTCTAAGAGCACGTCTCTTTTTGTTTAGAAAATCGACCATGATCGACTCTGAAACAACCATAATATAATCTTAAGGTCTTAGAAACAGCTGATATACAGAACTGATCAACACTATGTTTTCCGGACAAAATAATTGATGAGTTAACAGGAAGTTACTTCAAAAGATATTCAAAACTGAACAAAATTAACATATTATATTTAAAAAGTCATTTATGAAAGATTACCTATTTTATTGTAGATTGTTGGAATGTTGAGTTAAAGAACCTTGTTCCATCACCTGTAAAAGCACAATTGCCATCTGGGCATGACACAGCCACAGGAAATGTAGTCAACATACTTCTTAAACTAATCGACCTCAAAACAGTTATATTCTTTTAATTTTGTTATTGAAGAGATGCACCGTTAATAATTTCTGCGCATTCCGCATTAGACTTAATTAACAAACGCTTTACTCTCAAACAAGCCACTTAGAGATTACTTTTAAATCCCCCTCCACTATCGTCACCAAGTAATCTAAGAGCCCTGACACAGAGCTTATGCGCATCCTTATATCGATGTGATTACTTGTTAAATTCTTCTATGAACTGTCCCCGACAAATTCTTCATCATTTCCCTCTCTATCCAGAGCCGCTATGTTGCCATTTGAGATTTTACAAGATTCCTCTCGCATCCTCAACAGCTAAGAGTTAGCCCTTTTCAGATCAAACAAAGAATATATTTCCATGTAGTGAGAGCAGCACATGTTTTGCCAAGAAATGGTGCCACACTTATCCCCATGAAGCAACCCAACCTGCTTCCTTAGTAGATTTTGTACGTATCCTAAACGAATAGCGTCAAATATCTCCATGCATTCTACAAAATGTGCGAAAATGTTTCATACGTTCATTAGCTATACAAAGCAATTTCTTTTAAAATAATGCTTTCTTGCCATTGACAATTTAAGAGCTGGATTTCACCAGGTTGAAGTACGGTGATAAAAATAAGCAGCAAGTCTTGCCATTGAAAACAAAGCTTATAGATGAGAGCGATATTTCGGAGAATGAGGATGAATACCAAAAAGCATAATTCTTATGTTTTGGTGGAGCATTTTGTATATTGAAAATATGGTACGTGCAATATTGTTCCCGTGATAGCTAGTCTATAAATTTTGCCAGCTTCAGATGGGCTTGTGCTCCATCGCGTTTTACAACACCACTAAGCTGCAGACGATCCTCGACATGATGATCACGTTCTATAACCAGTACACAATCATTGGGTTGAGAACCTAGGTCATGGCCACGGAATTTTTAACTATCTTCTAAACCTGAGGTCTCAATGAAAACTTCCAATTCATTAGCACTCCTAAATATTTCACCTCACTTGGAGAGTTAAGATGCACCACAGATTCTTGAAACATGGAACTCTTCTAGATTCCTTCTTCTGGCAACGAGAATTATCTTCGTTTTTGGCGGATTTTCCGGCAAACCGTTCTCTTTTTTCTAGACAAGATTCATTTATCTACCGGAGACCAGAATCAGACCATTGTGTGCGCACAGAAGCTTGCTTCATCAGCCGTCCCAGGAGACTGTTTATAACGAGGCATCACAATCAGGTAGCGCTAACGCTACGTTTTTCCAGACCGCTCTTCACCCAGCTGACCCGCTAGCTCTACCCATACGGTCGTGATCCGAGCATTTCCAAAGGCTTCCTCCACTTCAAAGAATACCGCCAGGCTAACTGTAGTATTTTCAACCCCTTGCACCCTTGCATGTAGCGCTGTGTTAAGCGTCTCTTCGATAGGCATGCTGATTCTCGTGAAACTGAGTGACCTGTCTTCCAATCCTTCCCATAAGATGTCTATCTGCAATCCTTTCGAGAGCCTTCATAAGAAAGAATGTTAAAGACGATTGCTGGCTCAATGATGTCCTCGTCCCATTTTGATTCGCAGAGACTCTATGGGTTCTTTTCTTCCACTGCTAAGGATCTGAACGAGCCTTGGAGCCCCCGTAAAGAATTCTCTTCACGATAAGTTCACATATTCCTCTGCAGTTCTCTCTTCAAATTTCTTCTAGCAGCTCTGTACTCGTTGTAAGTATCCCGTTTAAGGCATTTCTCAGAGTCTACATTGCACTATCGCGGAGATCAATCAGCACCGGATTACACCGTGTAACTCATCTACACGTGCGGGCCTCTCGAAGAGAAACTATAAGCAGAGTTAGATAGAGAAGTTTTTTTATTTATTTACAGAGTATTCAGTTTTGCATGGGCAGACGTAAACTTTCTTATTTCAAATGGAACACCCCTGTAAATGTTTACATTTTTGGATTCTACGTAAAATTCTAAGTCTAATTGGTGTATCATAGCCTATCCATAAAGTTATTAGTTTAGGAGATAGAAACAAACGAAAATTGAGCTATGTATGTGCAGAGGGAAAACGGTTGGAGATGGAAAAGACTAAATGCACTTTCCTAACTAAAATTTTAAAGAGCTATCACATGGTACGATCTTGAGAAATACCAAATATAGTACCACTGGTACCATCTGTAGTACGTACCATGCATAGTTCTTTAAAAGTTAGGATAGGAAAGTGCAAATAGTTTTTTTACATATCCAACAGTTTTCCAACAGCCTGATTTTCATTACTTTATATCTTCGGAAAATAAGAGTAAGAAGCTTTTCTAATTATTCTTTTTTTCTCTATCTATATATGTATAGTTTTCGAGATAAGCGTATAGGAAACTTTATTTCGAACACCCTACATATTATTGTCAATGAAATAAAACTACTTTAAGGCTATTGTTTGGAGAATGAAAGGCTAATATCAAGTATTATATCATAAAACCTGCCATATTGAGGTAAACGACGTGAAACATTACCAAATGATAATACAATAATGTTGCGTCCATCGATTCGAAAAATAGGCTTGCGCACGATGAAATAATGAATGGATTATGGCTCAATATTTTCCTCGTTTCACTTATAGTACAAACATGTTTTTCAGCGATTATCCGCAGCCTCATTTCATAAACCTCAAACGAAACATCACAATCCCAATTTCCTGCGGATTAAGTTGTTAAACAGACTGCGTGGTCAAGAAGGTTAATAGGGCTTCTTAGGAAACGTTGTAATGGTTGCAGACTAAAATTTTTGAAGGAATAAACCCACTTTGAAAAATATTTAGAATATTCTTTTTCATTTCAGCCTATCCTAATTACGTCGATAATAGTCTATGGTAGTCCCTACACATTACAACTCATTAAAAAAATTAAAGAAAAATAAACAACTTACTTTAAACTTGAATTACTACTGCCCTTCAACTTTTTTTTGTTTGTTTTTTAGGCGTCTGCAACGTACGGTATTCCCTCCACGACTCTGTGGCAGAGAGCCCATAGATTAGGCATAGACACACCTAAAAAAGAGGGTCCCACCAAATCGTGGACAGAAGAAAACCTCAACAATGCTTTAGAGGCCTTGAGAACGGGAACTATATCCGCTAACAAGGCTAGTAAAGCATATGGTAAGTTATACATACTAGCTGACTGTACTATACTGAATGTATTACATTTCTATAAGCTATATTAAAAACAATAAAAAAATGTCGACTGGCTGGAATTTTGTATATGGGGGTTGGATGACGCTGCATCATATTTATTTAATAAATTTAATTCACGGTTAAAACTATCTGATTATGACCCTGACACTCTCTTCAGCTCCGATGTCTTATATGCCCATCTGGTATACTGTTTGGCTTTTTTTGCTCGTTTTACCCATAATTGCTTTCGCTGTCACCGATTTTTGTTGCTTGTTTATTCAAATTTTTTCATTCATTACACGTGTTATTGATGCCCAATATGTTGACCGCCTTCTCTTAGGTCCTCGCTTATTGTTCCAATAAATAAGTACCTATTTCCGTGTATCATGGAATTTTAATAATGTCTAAATATTGCTATGTTATATTTTGTTCCTTTAGGCAACTCTGACTGTCTCTTCTACACATACTAAGTAAGCACGGTGTAATGAACGCCGATTTACCCTATTCACTTATTTACTGTGTTTTCAGCCTTTTCTCCACCTTCTGTTCATTATCTGTAACCGGATTCGCAGTACCAGTGTGTTGACACCCTATTTCGTCGAAAATAATTTACCTAGACACTTGGGCAACTACCCATATTTCTGCACCTAGTTTGAACTAACTTCAAGCCTCTTTCCAGCACTTAATTCTATTCTCAGGTATATTTACAATAATTAAAAGAACATAAGCCAAATCAGTGTGCGTTTAAAATTAATAAAACAATATTTGAGATTGCGTATTTTAAGGCAGCACACAATTGAAAGGGAGCATTTTCTTACTTAATAGTGGCTAAATCTATTTACTTATTTTCTGATATGACCTCGTATATAAAGTTCGCCAGACAAGTCAAGCCAGATCAGTCTTTGCACAGTAAAAGAAAATTTCACTGGTATTATTATTTAATCGCTGTGAATTTTTTACCGTGTATCAACTTTCCTAGAGTATTATATTTTATCTGAGAGCATGATAGTAAAACTGGCCAGTCAAACAATTATGGCTTACTAAAAAAAATTCAATTAGCAATAATTATTTTCCGCAGTGATTTAACTAAATAAAATACGGAGTGACGCTAGCACTAATTTTTTTAATGGGATACTCATTAAATTCTCGACTACATACAGCAATAAATGTTTCCAAATATACAGGCACTCTACGCATTATGATTTAAAACTAAACTTACTGTCTAACGCTTAATATTAACCCGGAACCTGCCATCCTAGCCACCATCGCTTCTTTTGACCACCTTCTCCCTCGAGGGATGACGAATTTCAAATCACGTTTCTTTACATTACTTTTTTTTTTCTTTTTCTTTTTCGAGCCGACGCGACGCAACGACATGAATTTGTAACGAATTGATAAGTTGAGCGTCACTTAATAATGAAATACTAGCTCAGTCGCCAATTTGTAAGGATAAATTTAGTTGGACACTAATTTATAGCGAAAGTTAATTTATTTAGTTTAATTAAGTATGAGATTCGTTTTCTCTAAGGGTGAGAGTTGTCTCTTTTATTAATTCTATTTGGGCGCCAGAGTTCCTAGAGACAATGCAAACTGAGTATAAACACTTAAAGATTAATAACTATAAAGATAAGAATATCAAAAATTACCCTTATAATTCGTGTCTCACAGATCTCGATCTTGCGATAAAATAAACAAGATAATAAAATAAAATATATTAATTTTATAATTATATAATACAAATATAAGAGATGAAATTTGAAAAATTTAAATCTATATAATCAGATGTAATCAAATGAAATTGCTTAAAATATAGGTAGTTTTTTGAATAAATTAACTAGCAATGAGAATGAAAATTAAAAGATTTAAAAAAATATATAACAGATAGTTGGTCTTTACAAACGATCTTTATTCTGACTGACTGATACTTAACTTCGTTCAGTTATCTGTACCCATGCGATCGGTTGGGACCTCCACTGGAACCGCTTCTGCCTGTACCTAAGTTCAATCGATTTAGGTTTATCCAGGCATACAGGTAATCCTAGTGACGACTCCCACCATTTTGCACGGCACAGCTGTAGTTGACATATGCACTCAGTCGTAATATATTACGAATGAAAAAATAGACAAGTCTTAGACCAGCGTATACTACTAATTAACTAATTATTCAGGAAAATATCCTGCGGACCTCAGTTAGACTATCACATAGGAGCTAGTAATCAACAATTTGAAAGTTTACTGGTTACAGCAGGTATAATCAGAACTTAAATTACAATTTTAAGTTGAGCAAAAATTATAAATAACTATTGTTAAGCAACACTATAAATAATTACTATTATTCAAGATATTTCTTTTCTTTACTTTAAGATATGAAATTCAAAAGAAATTATGACTGAAATTTAAAATTCAAAAGAAAATTATGAAACTTTGTTCCAAACAGTGGCTCTCGACAAATTTGAATAAAAGATAACTTGATTTTATTGATAAATAGAAAAATAGAGGTACAACCTCTCTATAAACGAGTCTTATAACTCAAAATAAGTAATTTCTATTACTCTTCTATATATGGCCCTTGGCACATAAATGATAATTGAGCGTAAATACACCTCAATCAATTAGAGACAAAGATAAGGTATCACTACCTCGCATTGAGATATGAATTACGATGAAATAATTTGGTTCTCTGTAAATTTTGAAAACCGTTATCAAATTACATTAATTTGACTAATAAGATACGCAATTATCCACAACAAATCGGTATTTTAACCCGATGGTCACTACAAAAAAATTAAGATTATTGAAGTTGTAAGTTAATCAAAACTGTAATATAAAAATGCTAAATTCTTGTTTTAGCAGAATATTATTAAGCGAATCAGAAACAATTATTAATTATGTATTTAAAAAATGAAAAAATTAGTGGAATATGTATATGCAAGATGAATAAAATATTTCAACATCAAAAACTAGCACTTACCCAGTCAAACGTTGTATATTAAATATAGCAATCTGTAGTAAATTAAATTCATAAATTGTAGGCGCTTCCGAATAGATGTCACTGGCGATTCATATACCAAACATCGAAAATCATTGATAATTAAACATAATTTAATTTACTTAATTACTTAATACCTTCCACGAGCCTCTAAACTATGAGACACTATTTTCGGTTTGGCCAATACTGAGGCCATAGTACAGACTTGAAAATTAAAGTTACTTTTAAAATTTTCCCGAGTCTCTGTTGGTCATTACGACCTACTACCAGTTCAGTTTCTGGCAGACTATAAAGTCCCAGTTCGGACATTACGACTAGCTGCAAGTGAATATTCTATTGAGACTAATTTTGCTCCCATCATTTCGCGCTTTTGTAGCAGCTTTTCAACTGGCTTGTTCCCAGAAAAATCCGAAATCTGCACACCTGCATCAAAAAATAATACATGCAAGATGGAAGGACGCAAAATGCTCCAATTTTCGATGAAAACAACTATTCGGGTTTTAACCGTTTTACATTCCAATCCCCCAAAGTATTCAAAGTTTTCCATGCCAAACTTGGGTTCATTACAGAAATTAGCTCACACACTTTTTGTCTTTCGTTTTAATTAGCTGGGATTGGAAATGTTTTTATTATACACGCCGCCTGGCCAATGGTGTTCTTTTTAGAACAAAGTGTGAGGGGACTTGGGTTTTTGAGGCTTGCGTTTAGTGGTAGCTATTTTTTGTAGTTAGTTTTCTCTAGTTGTGTGATAACATGCTGGCAAAAATTTTTAAAGTACAAGTCTTCCGTGTTTTTAAAATCGGATCCCGTATTCGTGTGAAATTTGTTGAAAGATATTTCAATGGTAAGTGATTTTATTTTTAACCAAGCTGTGTTAGTTGCTTTTCGTATGCAAAATGATTAACCCCCTTTTCGCGATTCTGTTATGACTTCGTGAGAGTTAAACTTCAATTTGTTCTTAATTCTTGTTATCAAAATAAAATTATTATCTATTTGAAGGTGTTTTCCTTGGTTTTTAATTCGGGACTTAATTTAATTTTGAAACAATTAAAATTAAATTGTTTTTTTTTAACAATTTATTGAAACAATCTGAAAATAAATCAAGTGTTAGCCCTGATCATCACAACGGAGCGGACCGCTACATCTAACATTTAAGGGAGAAGTCATCAGAGCAGCAACGAAAAAATGCACAATTGCTTAACTTTTTCGGCTTCAATCTTCAGCAGTATGATTTTTGTATGCCCTCCCTTATCTAATGACCAACTTCTTTTTCATGTAAGCTACTTAATACATCTGACAATTAGGGTTGCCAACAGTCCCGGATTTTCCGGGACGTCCCGGATTTGGAGTTATATACCAGCCGTCCCGCAGGCATTACTTGCGGGACGCTGATTGTCCCGGAAATGACAAAACAGAATTCAAAACAAGAATAAATACGTAAAAGCATTATTAAACACACGAAGCGCGAACTCTCAATATATTTTCAATGCACTTATTAACTTATGAATTATGACTGTCCATCGATATTCCTATTCAGATATATCGTTATAAATAGCTAAAGTAAGGTTACCCTCAATAACGTGTCAGACCGATTTTTTCTTTTTTTTTCGCAGAAACACATACATTGAGTGTTTTTACGTCATTTTTAGAGACGCAACCAAACAAAACTAACCAAGGCTAGGCCAAAATAATTTAAAAAACTGAATTGATACTGTCAGAAATATAATCTTGTCGAGGGGTGCGCAAAAGACCAAAATTTCTGTCATTTCGAGCATGCCTTGGATTAGTTTGGGTTAGTTTCCTTTGGTTGCGCTCCCGGAGCGAGCAAAGCGGACAGAGGGTCTTGCGCGAAGTGAAATATTAGAAGAAATTGAATATTTTTTAATCCATCCACTGTACCGCAAGGCAGTTGATTACTATTTGGTTTCCGCAAGTATAAAAAAGTCTAAAAATTACGTAAAAACACTCAATTTATTTGTTTCTGGGGAAAAAACGCCAAAATCGGTCTGAGACATCATCTAAAACATTACCAGGTTGAGAACCTCAATCTGAGATCGTAATTCGTAACATCGTAACGTACCTAATGCAGCTCCGTGCTGAAAAAGCTGAGTTGAAAACAAAGTACGTACGTTGAAAAAAAAAGGTCCGACTATGGTGTCTTTTCACTAAATAACTGCGTCCCGGAATGGTGCAAGGCTGTCCCGGGTTTTAAAGCCCCAAAACCCGCAAATGGCTTTTTGAAAGTTGGCAACCCTACTGACAATCTCACTTTGACAAAAGCTTCAGTTACGTCTGTAAACACGTAAAAACCTATTTTTGGCCTAATAAAGAAAATTACAAATCCTTATTGTTTCTCTCCTATCTGTTATTTTGTGTACTCAACTAATCAAAAATTAATTTTGCGACAAGGTTTTGCCAAAGCTGAACATCCCCATGGTGACTAGGGGTGGGCAAAATTATCGATTAGTCGATTAAAAATCGATTAATCGATTGGTCGATTAACTTTTTTGAAAATATCGATAAATCGATTCATCGATTATTTCGAATAATCGATTTTTTCGATTAATAGATATAACTGATTATTTCGGTTTATCGATTAATCGATTATTTCGATACTTGCTAAAATATTAAACGTTTAATCGATTAATCAATTTTTTGCCCACTCCTATCGACTACTTTTCAACAGATATAGTTTTTAGAAGTTCAAATTAATAACACAGTGTAATTAGAAACTCTGGACTCTGTTAATAATACGCGTTACCAATTTAGCCTATAGGGGATCCTCATTTCGACGCATCATTTTCTGACGGTCTGGCTTCAGTTGTTGCACAATTAGGTTCAACACCAACACATAACCTCAACGGAGTGTTAGCACGTTAGCAGTATAGTATAGTCTTTAGCTTTAAATTATGTATTTGGTTGACTGGATTAGTTTGAGAGTTTCTAACAGTATAAGCCTTCAGTGCTCCCTCTGAAAGCATATTTAGCTTAGACTATATAAAGGTAGAAGTAAAGGAGGTCAGATCTTAAGCATGATACAATAACAGGGAAATAAGTGATCTTATATCCTCGCTTACTGGGGATTATTACAGAGCAACTTGTTTTTCTTACAATGAACAAGAGATTTGTAAACCTACACAAAAATTGAATTTACGATTTGTATAAATAACAAAAGTTTCTAGAAAATATCCTTCTTTAAATTCTTCTCCGATTATTAGAAGTTAATAGTTATCCCACTTTGCAAAAATTATTAGAAGTTAATAGTTATCCCACTTTGCAAAACTGTAGCACCTTAATCGTTCAACTTAGAATGGCTTGCAAACGCGTACTCAAGTGATCTAGATAGATTATTAAATACTAAGATATCAACGTACAAACCATTATGTTCTCACTTTATCCGATATAATGTTTTGTCCGGTATTTGTATTAATAATTGATTATTTCGATTAATGGATTCTCTCCTTTATCTACAATCTAGCTTATATCCGTTAATCGATTAATCGATTATTTCGATTATTCGATTAATAATGCAGAAAATATCGATTAACCGATTATTTCGATTCATCGAGAATAATATATTATTACATTCAATAATCGCCTAGCCGTAATGGTGACCCAATAAACCCGCCTCCAATCAAGTCATTTTTAAACACATGGAATATGTAATTACCACGGATCGTCGTTTGCACGTCTCTTTCATTGTTAGATCATATTTGGGCGTTTCGACTTTCTTACACGATAAACTAGGCATGAAGAAGATTACCATCTTTTTAGAAAAAATTAGAATTGTTATCATATAGGGTACCACAATAGATACACTTAACTAACATCATGAGTATGTAGATGTAGTTAACCGATTTCGTATATCGTCGATCGTTCGTAAAACTTACTAATCGCAATTAGTTTTTATTAGTTCTAGATCCAAAAAAAAAATGGCGAACAAAAAATGTTCATACCTAAATACAGGACGAGTTCGCTATTCAGGAAAATTTAATTAAAGAAGTTTAGTGGGTGTTGGAGTTTATTAAAACAATTCTACTGAAAAATTTATTCTGACAATGGCCCGGACACAAGAATATTGTGTTTAAAATGTTTCACGTTTTATATTTCCAGTTCTATAAAGGTCGTAAGCCGTATCTAGTGCTAGGGAGCCATATATCCCATTAGTGGGCACAGCGGAATAAAATATTCAGTAAAAATTAATGCATGCAACGAATGTTTGTTGTCCTGTCTGTAAGGCAAAAAATGGCTGCTCGGGACTAGGGAGGGCTGTAATAGTAATAATCGATTTTCGATTATTTATAATAATAGATTATTCTCGATTAATTGAAATAATCGATTAACTGAAAAAGTCGACTTGCCGCTTAATATTGATTAATCGAAGTACCGGACAAAACAATATATCTGATAAATTTCAGTTTAAGTGAGAACAAAATGATGTACATTCATATCTTGGTGTCTAATAATCTATTAGATCACTTGACTAAGCGTTTGCAAGCCATTCTAAGTTGAACGACCAAGGTGCTGCAGCTTTGCAAAGTGGGATAATTACTAACTTCTAATAAACGGACAATATTTAAAGATGAATATTTTCTACAAACTTTTAATGTTTATAAAAATCGTAAATTCAATTTTTCTGTAGGGTTACAAATCTCTTGTTCGTTGTAAGGAAAACAAGTTGCTCTTTATGATCCCCAGTAAGCGAGGATCTAAGATCACTACTTATGGTCTGACCTCCTTTACTAAACACCCTCTCAGAAGGAACACTGGAGACTTGTACTGTTAGAAACTGCCAAACTAACCCAATCAAATACATAATTTAAAGATACAGGCATTACTATAATGCTAACGTGCTAACACTCCGTTGAGGTTATGGGTTGGTGTTGTACCTAATTGTGCAACAACTGAAAATGGCGCGTCGAAATGAGGATCCCTTATTGGCTAAATTTGTAACGCGTATTATTAACAGAGTCCAAATATTCTATTTGCACAGTGTTATTAATTTGGAATTTTAAAAACTATATCTGTTGTAAAGTCGTCGGTAGGGGTGGGCAAAAAATTGATTAATCGATTAAACGTTTAATATTTTAGCAAATTTTGTAAATGATCGAAAACCTTAATCGAAATAATCGATTATTCGCAATAATCGATTAATAGAGATAATCGAATCGATTAATTAAAATAATCAGTGAATCGAAATAATCGATTATTCGAAATAATCGATTAATCGATATTTCCTGAAATATTAATCTAACTAATCGATTAATTCATATTTTCTTAAAAGTTAATCGAATAATCGAATTTTAATCGATTATTTTGCCCACCCCTATTCAGGGCGACTCATGGCGTTTCGACGCGGTGCCAGATGTATATACAGACCTTGCACGTTATGTTATCGGTTTGAAAATTATTTTGTAACCAAGACAATAAAGGGAGTACCTTTAGAAGCAGAAACATCATTCGCCACTTCAGTGATTATGTAAATACAAAAGTACAAATCAGTAAAACAGAAATACTTTTAAAAAGGATACCGATAGTTATTCATAATATTTAAGTGAAAGTTCTGACTCGGCTTCTGATGAAGCTATTAAGGAAGATGTAGAAAATAGAGAAGTGGGTGGAGAATTTTGTACTATGCAGTAAAATTTTGTACTTATTTATAAACTCGATTAAGCATAAATATGGTTAATTCGGGTAATGCCGAAAACATCGGCATTTGACCCAAAACATCTGCGTTTTAGATATACCCTACGTAGGCACACGGTCTACGTTAGTGGCGTTGCTTTATGTCTAATATTTACATGGACATGCCTCCGCAACAAGAAACAAACATTTGCGTATAAGCATGCCTTATTTCCCCAAGAAATAAACTGATCCAAACTAACCCTTCCAGCACCCTATTTCACTGAAAAATAAAATTGATTTCCATATGCTAAAAAACTTTTCTAGCTCCATGATTTACTAAGAACAAACAAATTCAACTAAGATAAATAATACTCAAATGGTGGACTATTCTTGTCAATAATTTATCTATTCTATTTATTTATATATGTTGAAATAATTGAGTTCATGTTTCCGATATTGTATATAGGTATTCCTAGCAGCACCCTGTACAAAATAGCGAGACGAGAAGGTATAAGACTGGCCGCGCCATTCAACGCAGCACCAACCACATGGACTCCAGAGGATTTAGAAAAGGCTTTAGAATCAATTCGAACAGGTAATTTTACTAATAAAGCTACAACTTTTAGCAACAAGGCATTTCAAATATAAGTAGGAGGCAAATCTTGCTCCTTGGGGGCAATAATCGATGGATTGACATAATATATACTAGGTAATTAGGATTTTTTTTTTAAATATAGTAATCTGCCAACACATATTGCGGTGGTGCAGTTGTGTCTACCACCCGTATCTTAGATTAAATAGTACATTTTGTTGGTTGCAGGTCAAACGTCCGTCCAAAAGGCTTCCACAGAGTTCGGCATCCCAACTGGCACGTTATATGGTAGGTGCAAGAGGGAAGGCATTGAATTATCTCGATCAAATCCCACCCCGTGGTCAGAAGACGCCATGGGGGAGGCGCTAGAAGCAGTCAGGTAATATTTTTCACTTGTTACGTAGTTAATGGTCTAGCTATCACCGAATGTAGTTTCCACAAAAACAATTCTACCCCCATCATGCAAACCAGGAAGAATGCCCCTCTCTGTCTGTATTAAACTATTTGTTTAAATATTTAGTTATTATTATTTTACTACTAGTAATGTCCAAAAACTCATTACAATTTTCCAATATAGGAAGGGAATCTAGGAAGACATTCAGCTGATCCTCTGGTGATATGTGATTTCCAGTCCCGTTAGGTTTGCACCTACTGATCTATTAGAGGCTTTCTGATTGTATCTAACACCTTTTTATACATTTTACCATTACCAGTTATATCTATAGTTAAATTTAGCTAGTAGCGGCTGATCTTTCATTCCAAATTACGAGATTCCCATTTCACATTACCGACATGGTTAAGTTTAAGTTATATCTCATTATTCAGTCAAGGTCTCACGAACTTTGTCTAGCTCATTGCCCCCTTTTCAAAGGGTGTAAGTGTAAATATTTTCAGTATTCCCCTTCGGAAAACTATACTTCTATCTCAACTGGTAATAAAATTGTTGTATAACTCTCTGTACTTTATGTAGTTTAGAAAAAACAATACAAGTCAAGAATTTATCCTTTCGATATTATATGTAAGCAGAATATGCACTAAAATTTGCACCACTGATTTAAAAGTTATGTTGAACGATATAGAAGGCATGTAGTAGTAGTGGTAGTCTTAATATTTTTAAAATTTTATGTCTGCTGCTTGAATTTTATCTTATTTTACTTTTGGGGGTGAAATATTTCATATCCATGTTATTACCTTTATTATTTATTATGAACATTGCTATTTTGATTACCTCTTTATAGGTTAGGCCATATGTCCATCAATCAAGCAGCCATCCATTACAACTTGCCTTACTCATCCTTATATGGTAGATTTAAAAGGGGGATCAAGTATGACTCTGACAATATAGAGGTAAGAAATGGTCTTTCATCTATGTGTGTTGCAGAACCTTTTCGAATACAATTAATTATTGGATTTAACCCAAACTAATATATGAAATTTGACAATTTTTGGAAGGATTACCAATACGGCACTACAATGATCTTTAATTTAAAATACAAATGACGAATAGTGTATAACGAATTGTCTTACTAATTAATATACTAAAAATATGCGAAACACTCATTAATAATGGCACCTATATTAGAAATGATCAGGGTTTAAAAGACTAATAGACCAATGCTATTTAAAAAAATAGCATTGGTTAGTTCGAGGTTAGTATTAGCTGTAAACTGTTACATGCTAGTGGCAGTTCCAAATGATGATAATTTCCTGTTTTACCTCGACCAAGCAGATTCATAGATATAGTCCTGGAGCCCGTGTACAAAAATTGCAACGATTTCGGGCAGGTTCTTTATATTTTTATTCGATTGTACCCACATTGTGCAGATACGTTTGGGGTGTCAGCTGGCTAGGTGACGGTGGGGGTAGTTGCTAAGAGGTTACCAACACATGAAGAAAATCGTAACGAAAACCAGACCTGGGCAGCACGAAACTTTTATGAGCGGAAAATTATGGTCAATAATGAACATTGTCAGCTAGCCGGGGGGTCGTGGGGTACTTGTCAGCTCGGGGTGCGAATGAGTCCGAAAATGCGAATTTTCAAAACTTGCAATTTGGGTGGATACTATTATTTTATATACGATTAACGAAAAAAGTGTCAACTGTTCATATGCCGATGGAAAAGTGGTCAGCTGGGGCACAAAAGGTTCCGGGCGTAGACGCGCTGTTAGCTGGCGCGCACGATCTTTAATGCATACTGACAATTTTTCCACCAACATACGAATAGCTCACACTTTTTTTCGTAAATATTACATTAAATATTAGTATTCATGTAAATTACATCTCGCTTAACAACTTCAGTTCTACATAATCAAAAATTCATTTAACTATCAATGGATAAATATTTACTGCTTAATTATAATGCATTATATACTGTACTACATAAATTAATAGTAAACAATTTTACTATACAAAATCATATTATTTATTAAGCTTTAAAAAAACATAAAATCATCTTAATATGTCGATATTTAGTCTCAATCTTCGTCATTATCTTCTTTGTCATCATCAGAGTTTTCAATCTCAAGTTCGATTGGTAAAAGATCGTCATCAGGCTGTTCAGTGACATCTGTAAAAGTAAGTAATTGATTTTATACAAATTATTAATATTTTATGACATGACAAAGTCAAATAATTTAAATAAATACCTTTAGTATGGTGGGCGTCTTGAATGATCATTTCCACAGTCGGGGGTAAGTGGTCGTCATCAAACCATTTGCAGGTGTATTTACCTTCCTCCAGTTGCTATCCATAATTCAGTGGGTCCAATGTGGACGGAATTGCTTGTGCGCGGTACTCAAAATCCTCGATATGTAGATGGTCCTCAATAATTATTGCTGTTTTAATTCAGAGTATGATGGTGGCAAGAGGGATGCGTCGAAGTTCTTATCAGATAATGTAAATTCGTTGACATCTTTTCCTAGTTTATATACTTTCATGAAAGTCGCCACACGTGCATCATTAACTTTTTTTTATTGTCGTAAAACAATGCATGATACACACAAATATTTCGATGGCTGGCATTGCATTGGCAATGTTTTCTTTCAATAAGTCGCAGATATCAATAAACACTGTGATTAAATCTGATTTTTTTGAGAATGATGAAAGGCTTTGCTTTTCCCTTCTTAATAAAAAGCAGGGTTGGAATCGCATCATGTGAATATATAAAATACGATTATAGCAAGGCAAAATAAATTTTCGCGCCTAGTGTTGCATATAAGCAGCGAATATTAACTACGATAAGAAGATTCACTTCCCGCGGCGGCACGTCAACGGTATGTCTCCTTCCCCGCGTGAAAACTAGCATGATACTGGCATGTGACCTTTGGACCCGCCGCACACTGGTCGAATTTCTAGGAAAGCTGGCCATAATAAGGTTTACCAGAAATAAGACTTAAAAGTTATTAAGTATTACACGTTTAATAGACAAATAATTGTTGAATTTTTTGCTCATCATCTATATTTACATATAGGGAGTATTAATTATCACTAACGATAAAAATCATGTATATAAATCATTTGTATGTTCTTAAATCGTTTTAAAAAATGATTTTGAAAATTAAGGGGGCCTTCGTTGTAAAAAAAGGGTTTAAATTTTTAAATGAATGTTAAGCGGACGACAGAAACGCGTTGATGAAGGCCTGCAATTTTGCCATACATGTATTTCAGAGTTATCGCTATTTTTAAAAATTTAATCTAATAGGGACGAAACTAGTAAAAAATATAGAAACATCAGTGCAGCTGTTGTTCAAATCTAAATTATAATTTTTTATCTGCTGATTCAGCCGAAGTATTTATTACCACTTTTTATAATAACATCAGTCTTGCGTCAGCAATAATGATTCTACGAAATTTCAGCTTTGGTTTCACTTACTACACTATTCTGGGATTAGGGGTGGACGACAATAATCGATTATTCGATTCACTTTTAAGAAATTACCGATTAATCGACTTATCGATTAATATTGCAGAAAATATCGATAATCGATTATTCAGTTATTTGCTAAAATATTAAGCGTTTAATGGATTATTCAATTTCTTGCCCATCCGTACCGATGACTTTACAACAGATATAGCTTTTAAAATTCCAATTTAATAATGCGTTGCGTTAAGGGTAATTTAAATGACATTTGAAAATACTTTCAGTACAACATATGAAGCAAAAAAAAAACAGAGAAACGTAAATGCTCAAATAAGACAGCAGCAGGGAAAACTGCGCACGTTACAAATTTAGCCAATAAGGGATCCTCACTTCGACGCGCCATTTTCTGATAATCTGGCTTCAGTTGTTGCACAATTACGTATAACACCAACACATAACCTCAACGGAGTTTTAGCACGTTAGCAGTATAGTACATCAGTCTTTATCTTTTTATTATGTATTTGGGCAAAATTATATGATAAGAAAGATCACTCTCCGCGGCGGCATGGCAAAGGTGTGTCTCCTTCACCGCGAGAACACTAGCAGAATATCGGCAGGCCATGATACAAATAAAACAATCATGTTGGCAGGCCACGATACACAGACTAACGGTATGTTCTTGCGCATGGCGCCAGCCGTGACTGACGTCACGCGGGAGGCACAATTCGTATTGTTATGTGGGAAATAGTGTTGGCATTTTAAAATTTCATGTTTTTCAGCTTTTACTCAAATACTTTTTTAGTAGTATAGTGTTTATGGGACATTTTGGCGGGTGAATAAATATCAGAAATAGAAGTAAATACTTATATGTGCAGAAACTAATCCTTTATTAGTACATACATACAAAAGCATACAGAACATCACTTTTTAAAATTAGTAAATTTTGATAGTTTCTTTTGAAGTTTTCTTTGGCAATTTTGAAAACTAATTTTTCTATTTATGTCTCTTAATTATTCTAATATATGTTCGTGCCCTACTCATGCATAAGATTACTTCAAACGGTACTGACGTATTGCCAAATGAAGAAAAAGTTTTTCAGCCAAACGTTGAATTTTTTTTCTTGACTTATGAAGGTCCCTTGCATAAGTCTGAGGTCATGATACCACCACTGCATTTGGTAGAATATAGGATTAAGTAGTGAACCTCTCGAAAGTGTTTGCAACCATGGAAGAGTCTATAAAATATTTAGCTGCTTTGTGGCTACTCCCAAGGATGGGTATTTATTTTTAAATTTAAAAGCCACATATCCTGCAATGTACTTTAACGCTTCCATGTTTCCATGTTTACTTGCTCTTTTCCCTCAAAGTTGCACATAAGATTTATGAGGTCGCCAGAAAGAATTTCTTCCTCTAAATATACAGGCTCCACAAATTGATGACTTTCATCTAAAGCAAGTTCTTCCTCTTCCTCTCCATGTTTCTCTTCTACTACTATCTGATCTTTTGGAAATGTTTTTGCTAATATTTTTTGAGTTATACAAATCTCTTCATTTTGATTTCTTGAAAAACATTTAGTAAGCAGGACTCATAACTTTCCAAAGTATTTCCATTCTCTGTAAAAATGGCAGCCGAATTTCTTCCAAGAATGTACCAGCGTAACCTATACCAAAGAAAATGTTAGTAACATTTTCTTTGCCTATACCTAAAATACAATGGTGAACGATGATCAGTAGGCCCTCCCATTCCTCGTATACAGGGTGTTCGGAAATTGGGTTCCGAAATTCATAGGGGATAATCTACATGCTAAATTAAGGTGGGTTTGTCATGTAACAAAAGTTTGAAATCTCGATATTTTCCGAGTTATAGGTTGTCAAAAATCATTTTTTTTAATTTAAATTTTTTACATAATGAGGTTAATCCGTAACGAAATAAGCTGGTATTTGGCATATGGTTCTGATATAGTAAAGGTCACCGTTTGACAACAAAAATATTCAGTATTCTGTTACTAGAGGGCACTTTACCCACAACATTTTTTTTATTTTCCCTGTATCTTGTTTATTTAGACTAATAGTGCAAAATGAAATATGTTAACTTAAAGGCAACTCAAAACACTCAAAAATTGGTACTCTTGTTCAGAGTCGCTAATTGTCACCGTTTAGCCACAAATAGATTTTTTTTACTCCCTACACGAATATTTCACATATCTTAACCAAAGGTGATTTAAATAGCCGTAGGTACTTAATGAATTAAATTTGAAAAAAGCAATGTCACAATCAAGTTACTAGTTAAATAAAACGTGCCTTGATTTTTTTTTCACTTTTTCAAATTTAATTCATTAAGTACCTAGGGCTATTTAAATCACCTTTGTTTAAGATATGCGAAATATTCGTGTCGGGAGTAAAAAAAAATCTATTTGTGGTTAAACGGTGACAATTAGCGACTCTGAACAAGAGTACCAATGTTTGAATGTTTTGAGTAGCCTTTAAGTTAACATATTTCATTTTGCACTATTAGTCTAAATAAACAAGATACAGGGAAAATAAAAAAAAAATGTGGGTAAAGTGCCCTCTAGTAACAGAATACTGAATATTTTTATTGTCAAACGGTGACCTTTACTATATCAGAACCATATGCCAAATACCAGCATATTTCATTAGGGATTAACATCATTATGTAAAAAATTAAAATAAAAAAAAATGATCTTTGACAACCTATAACTCCGAAAATATCGAGATTTCAAACTTTTGTTATATGACAAACCCACCTTAATTTAGCATGTAGATTTTCCCCTATGAGTTTCGGAACCGAATTTCCGAACACCCTGTATATGCGAAAAAAATTTTCAAGTACTTACGTCTTGGTTAAGTCGAGCAGTTAGAATATATTTAATTTTATAATTTTCTTTTAAATAGGAAAACATCTCCAAAAGAGATCTATTATTAAGTATTATACCTTTTTGGAATACTAGGGATAATTAGTACACTGCTTTTAGATGTTTTAAAATAATGTAATGAGATATTTTTCTCGACATATGTTTCGGCTTGATGAGGCCTTAATCAAGAGTAGTAGTATACCACTAGTCTGAGGAGCATGGTCAGGATGGTCTCTAGAAGTCGAAGCTTGAGGTTCTAATCCAGATTTTGTAAATAAATCAGCAATTAATTTTTTTGTTCTCTTTTGAATTCTCGAGCTTGTCTATCTGACGTCTTTCTTGACACCTGTGAAGTTCCTGGTAGATGTAAGATAGGTAGTGGATCTGTTTTAAGGATGCTACTGTTTTTTGGATTGTATTGCAACAGTTTTTGTCTAAGGGAAATTTCAGAGCTACTTTCATCAAAGTGTATAGAGCATATTCGTGCTAAAAATAACAAAAACAAACAAATATAGGCATATTATTTAAGACTTCAATATTATGGGAAATAAGCATTGCCCTAAAATTGTGCGCATATTTTTTTGAAATGTTACTCGTTGCCTTATATGATTATTAGTACACATTCAAGTTTAAAATTAAGACAATAATTAACTTCTTTTTAAAAATGTTTTATATTTTTAATGAATTAATATCAAAATAATTTACCAAAAATTTCAATTTCGTTCATTAACTACCAAACCGCCTCGCCTGTAATAATATGCTGCTACCTACCATTATTTAAATTAATTTTATCATTTCTTCGGCAAGCGTTTACCCACTGTTTCGATAAATCATCATTTTGCGGAAATCGGAAATATCGGATATCACTACCTTTAGTTTTCTTATTATTGTTTTTACAAGTAGCCACAGCACAGTTCGGCATTTTAGTCTCAGTTTTAACTATCTACTAATTACAGACTAGGCTTGTTAGATTCATAAATATATAATAACACTATAAAGGTACCTACAGACACAATAATTACAACCATACACAAGAACACTTGTATCGCGACTGGAGAAGCACCGAGTGGATTTCTGCCTCCCGCGTGACGTCAATGCGCGGCCCGGGCGATATTAAGACCTGCAATCGGCATACCGTTAGTCTGTGTATCGTGTTGGCAGGCGACCTTTGACGCGGCGGCCATGGACCAGCTCATCCTTTTGTCACATTAATTTTCACGCCTAAATTCTATAGTCGAGTCAATATTCGATATAAGATAATATCGCTATTTTTTAGTTGTGTTGTATTACAAAATAGAAATGAAATATACAGTAAAAATATTGTGCGAAACCTTTAACCAATTTTAAAATCACCGAAAACGCCAAAATTTAATTAAATATTAAAAGATGGGGCAAATTCGACGCATTTAAAGATCCTTTACTATATCAAAATCGGCCTCTTCTATTGGTCGATCCATCTCGTATTACAATATGTCTTCGTGATGCAATGAATTTGTTGCAAAAGCTCTTGTGGTGTAGAGGTTTAGATAGTTGGGTCTCACCTGGAAGGCACGGGTTCGAACCCCGTTGCTTTTTTTTATTTTTTTTTAAGATTTTGTTTCTAAATAGTTTTTTTCTTGATTTTTGGGTATGTCTTGGGTTAGATTGGGTTAGCACCTGGTTAGTTTCCTTTTCCTGAGCCCCCGTAGCGAGCGAAGCGAGCGGAGGGCCATGCGGATCGACCAATAGGAGAGGCCGATTTTGATATAGTCGGCTACGCCTGTAAAGGATCTTCATATGCAAATTTGAGCAACATTTTCTTCTTAATGTCTTTTGTCAGATTAGTATTCGGAAATATGGTGAAATCATTAACACAAAATCAAAATCTTTTAAATATTAGTTATTACATTGTACCTTGAGTATTGCTATCAATAATAACTAATTAAAAACGTTACCAGATTTTTGAAACAGTCAGTTGAATACAAACTTTATCAAAATATTTATTTCGTGATAATAATAAAAAAAAAAACATAACGTAAGTTTGACAGGGCGCTGCAAACAATTCAGAAGATGTCAATTGTGTTTTTCCAAAGCCAAATAGAGTATTAGAGTGCTATAATTTCGTCATAAATTTGATTAAATATACCGCAAACGAAAATATCGTTTATGGCCAGCTTTTATTTAAATGCAACCTGTGTGCGGCGAAGTTCGCCGATCGTTCCCAGGCAACGAAGTAAATAAACGACGATTCCTTTGTAGCGCGATCTTGCCATTGAGTGGGCCTTCTTGTCGTAGTTAATATTCGCTGATATAAGTCGTTGATACAAATAAATTGCCGCTTTTTACCGATACCCATCTTCATCCAAATTTATTATATTATTTTGAATTTTCCTTAACTTTCCTAGCATGATGACAGGAATATCGACATCTGAGCACCGTACTATGACATGTGTACTCTCATCAAGCTGGCATACATGGAACACGATTTTTTGTGTCAGCCTCTTCGTGGCTGGGGCACGACAAACTATGTATGATGTTTTTGCAAATCTTACCATTGACAAGTTTGTTGTTCAACAACGTTCACCACTCAAGTACAACGTTTTACTGCCTAAATATGGCATCATTTCATCATATTCCCAATGTGTACTGAAAAACCTTATCAAGGCTTCTTTAAAACGAATATTTTTCAACTCTTTTCCAAATTCGGCTGGTCGTACCCAATCCGACCCCTGCATGTCGAAGTGCTGTCATCTACTTGTTCCTAGCTTTTCGTGTTCCGAGTCCTTTATGGAAGGAGTAGGATAGTTCTCGAATACAACGCCCATTTAGCCAGTAAAATTTGGAAAAAAATGTGGATACACTTCCAAGTGTTTGGCATGTCCTTCATTGTATTCAACAAGAAAAAGCCATCGAAAAGCATGGTATCGTAATACGGTGGCTCATCATTCTCTACTTCCTTATAAAAAACTTTAACGCGTTCATGAAAGTATATAAACTAGGAAAAGATGACAACGAAATTACATTGCCTGATAAGAACTTCGACGCATTCCTCTTGCCACCATCATACTCTGAATTAAAACAACAATTATTGAGGACCATCTATATATCAAGCATTTGAAGTAACGCGCACAAGCAAGTTCCGTCCACATTGGACCCACTGGATTATGGATGGCAGCTGGAGGTAGGTAAATACACTTGCAGATGGTTTGTTGATGCCACATAAGGCTGTAAAAATGATCACTCAAGACGCCGACAATACTAAAGGTATTTATTTAAATTATTTGAATTTGTCATGTCATAAAATATTAATAATTTTTATACAATCAATTACTTATTTTTCCAGATGTCAATGAACAGTCTGATGACGATCTTTTACCAATCGAACAGGAGATTGAAGACTCTGATGATGACGAAGAAGAAGATGATGACGACGATTCAAACTAAATATCGACATGTTAAGATGATTTAATATTTTTTTAATGCTTAATAAATAATACGATTTTGTATAGTAAAATTGTTTACTATTAATTTATGTGGTACAGTACCTATATAATGCATTATAATTAAGCAGTAAATAATTATCCATTGACAGTTAAATGAAATTTTGATTATGTAGAAATGAAGTTGTTAGGTCGAGATTGCCCCCTGCATGTTTTTCATGATTACATCATCAAGAATGATTACGGGAAACTTGTCATTTGATCGGATACTAATATTTACGAAAAAAAGTATCAGCTGTTTGTATGTTGGTGGAAAAATTGTCAGCTGAATCATCACAGGTCGTGCGCGCCAGCTAACAGCGCGTCTACGCCCGGAAAGTTTTGTGACCCCAGTTGACAACTTTTCCACCGACATACGAGCAGCTGACACTTTTTTCATATATAAAATATTAGTATCCACCCAATTTTCAAGTTGCCCGACATCGTTTTGAAAATTCGCATTGTCGAACTCATTCGCACCCCCAATCTGACAACTGACAATGTTAATTTTTGAGCATAAGTTTCCGTTCATAGAAGTTTCGTGCTGCCCGGGACTGATTCCCGTCACGACTTTTTTCATGTGTTTGCAACCTCTAGCAACTACCCCCACCGCCACCTAGCCAGCTGACACCCAAACGTATCTGCACAATGTGGGTCCAATCGAATGAAAATATAAAGAAACTACCCGTTGCACTTTTGTACACGGACTCCAGGACTAATAGTTTAAATCTTAATAAGAAATAATGAAGCAAGTGATGAATGTGGTGATCAAACAAATTCAAAATACTTTTTGAATACGATTATATTTTTCTTAACAGATTCAACAAGAAAACGCCCAACCTCAACACATGGACGTTCACACTTTCGGAGGCATAGAATTCAGCAATGGACAACAAATTCAATATCAAAACCAACCGAACAGCTGAGACCCGATCCTAGATTTTGGATGCTTCTAGAAAAGAATCTTCATTTTTGCTGAGCACTTTTTAAGAAAGATGTGTTTATTTATCATTTCCTGCTGAATTTTAATTTTAAATGTGACGTTGAAATTGAACCATGTAAGAAGAGTTGCGTACGCCTGCTCAGAGCCGATTTTGAATTTGGTACACCTTTGCTTTCATAACAAACTTCTTTACAAACTGCACCATCATACGACTAAGGAAGTTTTAGCGAGATTACTAATTATTGTTCTTTAAAATTGATTGGCCCATTTTGCTTCTAAATTGAAAATCTATACTACGGCCAACTGTGTATATATTTCAAGTGGCGTTTCAAACCAAAGATATGGCAACATTGACATGTTTTGAAAGAGGAAGCAGAGATATACCACTTAGGTTTATTTTATCATTAGTTGGTACTGTACGAGTCTGACAATATTTAAGTAGATTTTATGGCGACGTTCCACTGGCGTAAATCGCACGAGCGTTATATACAAAGCACATTTGTAAATATTACGTAGTTTTGGCTGTTCGTTGTTATGTTTCTAATGTTTACATTACTTATTTTTTCCTTTTGGTTATATGACATATTACATACAATATATTTAAATATTCTTAAAATAATATGAGGTCCAATATCCATCAGCTGCTGAACATGAATCTAAAAGCTAAAAAATGTTAATTTTTAGTGCACACGTTTTATTTCCATATTTGCTGAAAGTCCTATCAATCATATTTGTTAATATGTTCATTTCACATTTAACCATTTTAATTTTCAATTCTATTTGAAATTATTGCTTACATGCTCTTTAAGTTGCAGTTGGGGAAGCTAACATGGGTTTCACGCTAGGACTTTGCCGTGAAAAACTCAAAATGTAGTTTTCCTTTATAACAAATACTTTTATCAAAAGATTACCATACCAGATCTTATTTCAGGCTGCACGAATGGTTATATTTGAATATATACTAAAATATGAAAAGTAATAAAAACTTGGAACTGCGGCAAAATCGGCGGGATCAATCATTACCTCCTATGACTAGGCCAACTAGCTAATATTAAAATTAGCAGTGACGTCATCCTAAGTGGTCTATACTTTTTTGCCATAAGAAATGCATTAAGAGGAGCCCAGTAAAAGTATTAATTATTTTATCTCGCCTACTTGCGTATTTAACGTTGATTACCACGCTGGGCCACTGGAATGTCAATTTCCATCCGCCATCTTCGATATATTCTGTATCCAGTGCTGCCAGATTGGGCGCTTTATCACCATTTGGGCTACTTCTCACTGTAGTTTCCCACAAATTATGTTTCAAAGAAACGTAAAATATTTGTCTTGGATTACAATTAACAATATATTAGATAATTAATGTAAAAGTTTGCTTTGGTATATTATAGCATAGTTATATTAAATATAAATAAATATTTAAAATCCGAAAAGTAAATATATAAAAACCGCAAAGTGAAGCATAACAGAATCAACACCTTTAAAAAAATAAACGTTGCTTAGCAATAACCTAATTATTTTGTATAAATATTTAGTTAGTTCCATTTAAAAACATAATTTCAAATGTCATTCAACAAATGCTATAAAAATTAAAGTCCAACTAAATATAAGGTTAAATAGTTTGCATCCCAAATAATGTATGAAACTAACTCTAAATCTGGCAACACTACCTCTTGTCAGTTTACGTACTTTCGACTTTCGACCGGCTTCTCAATTATTGTTCTGTTCGATTTTGATTGTTTTTCTGTTAATTTCTTTATAATATCAGTACTTTAGTGTGTTTAAGTTTATGTGAACAATGCTATGCGGTGGAAACTAGCCGAAAAGACCTAAAGTTCATGTTTTTATTTTTCCAAAATGTTTGGATTACCTGTTGCTTTCGTGTAATAAGAGTTTCTTTTGAGCTCGTTCATTGTGTACAGCAAGTTTATAAAATTTGTTCCTGTTAGCTAATTTTGGGGTAAGTGATATTTAGTGTAATTATGCCTCATAAAGGCTGTAATGCAATGTTTGCTATATGCCCTCAGTGGTCAAAAAATCTCATGAACTAACACGAGACAAAATATTAAAACATGGGTATTCCCTTAGTGTAAAGGCTCTTTTTCCATTATTTATAGAAAGGCAAAATGTTAAATTAGCACTCAAAATATTTAGTCCCTTTATTACAAAGGCTCTGAAAGGTTTTCTTAATAATTTGTCACATTCACAAGACACAGCAGAGCATCTGAAATGCCAGTTAATCACTTATTTAAGTGAATATTGGTGTCATATTGTTTTAAAAAAATTAAGCTGTGAGTTTTGCAAAGAAAATTTAACTTTAAATGAACCTTGTGTTGTAGAAGATTCTTACAATTTCATTAATTCCTTAAGTCGTGGGGCTCTTTTATATCCTCGTGAACAAGTAGTGGGCGTAGTTTCAACAGCCTATATTATATTTAAAAAACTTGATTAATGACTTCGAAGGCACATTTTTTGATATTTACAATAAAAAGTCTTTTCTTTGTGAGCTGTTCTAAAACTATCTATATCAAAACAGCCTTTTGACTCCTTTTGAAAATTGTAAAAAGCACCTAAAAATTGATGTTTCAAAACTTTTTCTTTGTTAGCATTTCAAATACACTTCTTTCTTA
Organism: Pissodes strobi; assembly: GCA_016904865.1. Classification (NCBI taxonomy): domain Eukaryota; kingdom Metazoa; phylum Arthropoda; class Insecta; order Coleoptera; family Curculionidae; genus Pissodes; species Pissodes strobi. The sequence goes on from JAEQML010047257.1 coordinate 53,376, forward strand.
ATAATTCTTGTTCTAAACATAATCATAATCTTTTGGGGAAAAAGAAAAAAAGGAAACTAGACTTTTAATAAATAAATATTAGACCCCAATAATATACCGAGTAATATACCAAATCTAACATAAAAAAGTAATAATCTGAAATCTGTATAAAGCTTTCAAGTTTTATCATAAATATTTGAAGATTGCAAGGTTCTTTGGATGGAGAAAACCAAGGAGAAAACACTACCAAATTTGACATTACTATTACCTATTATGACACCTTTATACCTATAGTGACATTTTACCACCTATCTATTAAATAGATTGGTGATATCTAGCTTCAGGTTATCAAAATAGGTAGATTCTATTTTGATAAACTGATATTCAAAGGTTTTTGCTTTGAAATTTCGTTTTCCTTTAACAAAAATCGAATGAGGCACGTCTAAAGGCTGTTCATGACTCGCACCCTTGTTTTAACCGGAAGCTCTTAAATATTATTTATGTATGCAGAAAAAAGTAAGTAAACTGCAATTTAATTTTTGATCTAAAAAAAAATGAGTAATACACAGTATCAGTCATAATAGAAGTGCTTAAAGTAATATCAGCTTGTAGGAGGTATTGTATTAGGCCAATTACGTTTGAAACTACATATAAAAAAAGATAAATTTACAAAACATAAGTTTTTGTTATATTTTTTCGAGATTTTTGCATCTAAGAAAGAAATTGCACATTTCAATATACGCCTGTAAATAAGTTAAGACCACTTGTGATGACGTCACGCGTAAGCAGTCTGGCCTAGTTGTAGGAGGTATTGGATCAATGCAAATGCGCGGGAAATATATGTTGCCTTTGGAAATGATGTAATCACCCTTGCATGCGATATACCTAGTGTGAACTCGCCTTTAATAGATACGCTTACTATCTTTTAAATAATAATAAAGTTATCGGTACCAACATAGAAGCTATCAGCCTAAACTACTGTGGCAGGCATGTCAAATGATCTTGTCCATAAAATTTTGAAATTGTCAGTGTTGCCTGATTTTGGTTCTAAAGCAACCTAAACTGTGTTTACGAAACATACCGTATGACATGTTTCACAGAAGAACTGCTGTTCCGCTGAAACACACCCATTTTTCACAGAAACATAATTGATGATAAAAAGAAAATAATATGACTCCCCTAACTGAATTCGTTCAATGTGGATACTACTAACTTGGATTTATTTAAAAATAAACTCTGGCAATAAAGCCAATTCAAAAACGCGCATCTAACTTATATGTCCTAAAACTAAAACTCTCCAGACAGTACTTAAGATGACCATGCTAAAGAATAGCAATATCATTTCAACCAATTAAAATGTCCCGAAACATAGAGCTGGATAACAACGTATTTTACAATCTTCATAACATATCCAAAGTCAGATTCAATCCAAAAAGCAAGAGGTCCTATTTATTCTAACTAAACAACAACGCACTTCGCTCGTCATAATAAGCGGTCTTTCAATACCGTATACCTAAAATGTTTTGGCCCAAATTGCTTTATTAAACATCTCAACAAAATTAACAACTCAAATTCAATGAAGTGGTTCGTGCTCCTCAACAACGCCCAATTTTCTGTGGACATCCCGCATTACGTTTTGGACCACTGAATTTTGTGCGAAAACTTTTGAGACATACCTTACTTTCTATTTAAGTAGAATAATAATGCAAATGATATTTAATTGAACAACCATTACTTTCGGTGGCAATTTGCCTATGCCAAATTATGACATGCAATATTGCCCTGTCCATGTATAAGCCGAGGACACATGTGGTAGACGAATTTCCTCCTATTTAATATCGGTTTGGCACGGGCCTAAGAAAATTGAAATTTTATTTTACAATGAATGGAGAATAGTCCTTGATGATCGAATCTAACGTAATGGAGTGTAGCATTCTAACGATATAAGGCCACTAAGTTACGAGCTGGTTTCTGAAGTTAACTAACCAGAATGTTTTCTTCGTGGCATTTTAGCTCCATTCAGCTATTCGACACCAGGAACACGGACGATCGATAGACCTCCGAGCAATAACAGAAAAAGTAAAAAATGGGGAGCCAACTGGGAGACCTTCCTGAAAGACCGTTCTCGCCAACCCCAAACCATCCACTTTCACCCCTAACTTCTAATGAAGTAGTGTAATATGTCCCAAACCAGGAACCTAGGTACCTCCCGCGGATCTGGAGCCAGAAGCCGTTTATCAACCAGGCTTAATCGGTCCCTAGTTAGAATCTCAACCAAGAATCATTTCCAAATCTTATACGGCAATCAGTATGAGCTGGAATTTCCCGCCGCATCATCGAGATCTACCTCCCGTGTTTAGCCTATGTGCCAAGCTCTGTAACGGTCAAATTTCCTGTATAGCCTCATTAGCCTCCCTCTATATCTGCAAAGGAAATTTCGGCAAGCCCAGGAGTACGTTCAGAGCAGTCGTCCTTGTTGCACCGGTAATTCCTAGACAAGCCAGTCTTTGCAGTCTGACCAGTTTCTGAGCGTCGCGTCGTGGCCATCAGACAACGGATACTCATGGTGCAGAGCTAGTGCTAGGCGCCCAATTTCTATTGCCGGCGTAGTTGCAACATTATAAGGTGTGGTTTTCTCTTGAGAAGTGAGTTTCAAAAAAGAGTTGCAGTATTTCGTGTCTGTTTGTAATCCATATGTCGTTTCCTATATTTAGCACTCCTCTATCATCTCTGAGGTCTGAACTTAGTTTAGCTAAGCAGCTAGCCGCGCAGTATCTAACAAACAGATAAAGGTTGCATCGCAACAAGCAGCTTTTTTGCATTGCCTGAACTTCTTAAAATGGTCCCGTGTTTTCAGACATCGATCGAATGATGCATCCTTCTATGCTTGTCCAAGATGCTGTAGATATGTTCTATATTGTTGCGGAAGATTCATGTTTGCGAGACGAATTGATGCCTATTTCTCCACCTCAGTTTTATTGGGAGTATCTGTATAGAGCCTCGGCTCTGGCCCTAGGCTGTAAATTGCACCAATGCTAATTTAGTGATGCTAGATATACACGACAGTCTTTCAACGCTCATCCACGTTTTAGTTTAAACTTGAGACCAGTCACGTAAAGATCAAAAGATGATTTCGAGGTCGCCGATTTTTTTCAAGAGATTAGTTATAAATAGCAATGGTGTAAAATTATATGCGGTGGAAAATTGTAATTTTAAGGAGATAGAGCTTGTCATTAAGGCAAGTTTTCACAATCTTTGTTAATCAAAACAGGCCTGACCGCGACGTTGTGGACATGATGAGTGTAACATTTAACTTCTTGAATTGTGATGAAAGTGTATTTCGCATATTGAATGCCTTTAATGTAAGTAAAGTAAGAGAGGTCCTATCATGTGATTTCACGCGAAGGCAATGGCGCGTGAGTTCGCATGTTTTTGCTATAATTTAAAATACATGGTTGCCATTGAAAATATTGCTACCAACACAATATGACCACGACAACTGATTCTGATCAAAAGGTTACCGGTTACCGCATGATGTGAAATCTGGTGTAAGGGATTGAAGCTAAAACCAGGCAACATTCCCTTTTCCTTTCCTAGCCACCTCGGACATTTATGACGCTGCCTACCAATTATAAAAATTGAACCCCTTTCAGTAAAATTACGGTAAAATAGTGATAATAATAAAATATTGGTTTATTTTTTCAAGAAGTTGGGTGTACCAGGCTATAAATAGAAACAGAAAAACTTATTTAAAAAATCAACGAATATGGCTTTTGTGATTTATTTAAAATACAGGGTGTTTCTTGAGGGCACATCATAAACGACAAGGGAAAATGTAGCGACATCAAGAAACGACCTTATCTCTACTAAGTACCTAAACTATCGGCTTAAAAGCTGTTCTTATAAAACTTAATAATTCACAAAAGAATTTAGATAAATTTAGTGAAATATATTTAGCCAAGTCGTTTACAAGCACTTAGGAAACACTCGTTATATGCGAAACGCTGCTTAAGCAACTAATATATTTTTTCTACAAACATTATTAAAATTAGGCTTCTTAAATCTTCCTGTAAGTTTCAAAAATTTTATTTAAGGTTTAAAAGATAATTTATTATTAGAACCTGTTGCAACACGTTTTTTTTAAAGATTGAACCCCAAAAATTTTTTCCCA
>MU188880.1:0-48774 GCA_016904865.1 Pissodes strobi
TCGTTCCTGGACATTGCCATCACTCGGGGAATTATCAGGACTTCTCAGCTGCTAGAGATTAACGACCTCAACTCTGATCACGTTCCAATCAAGATTAGCCTATACTGTACTGTCCCCTTATCTAATGACACCGTCATTTCGTATAGGAATATTGATTGGAGGGCGTAATGAGTTGACTGTGATCCCCGAGCAGCTGACAACAGTCCAGGAGCTAGAAAACGAGATGGAAACTCTCACGTCAAATATCCTGCGCATCCGTGATGCTCTGTGCATTAGGGTTGCCGTGCACCCTAGCACCGAATCCCTCCCTGAACACATCCTGAATCTTATAACCTTTAGAAATCGCTTTCGACGGAGAAACCGGACACAAATGGGATCCGCTCGCATCAATGCGATGTCGGAGGAAATTAGGGTGAAAATATGTGAACATAGAAACCAGATGTGGCTGGCTTATATCAATACAATCAGCAGGGACGACGGTTCCCTATGGAAGCTGGCCGGGTAAGTCCGCGGAGGCACAGCACAAATGCCTGTGATAAAGCATCTAAGCCTAGAATTTGGCGACGACGCCGGAAAAGCTGATGATTTCGCGGATTACTTGGGCAGCGTCTATAGCGCGGCGCCTGACACCCTGCCAGAACAGGAGCTCTTTACGCGTACTGTAAACACAGTCCGACAATCTAAATACCCTATTCTCCCGGCAATACTTGATGGACTGAGAATCACTCCAGCGGAAATCCGTAAAACTCTTAGCCGTCTTCCGAGAAATAAAGCTCCCGGCCCGGATGGTATTCCGAATTCAGTCCTGAAAAATCTACAGCAAAAAACCATCATCCAGTACATGCATATAGTTAATGCGGTTATTCGGCTACAACATTTCCCTGCATCCTGGAAAATAGCGTGCATAATACATCTTATAGGCCTATCTCGCTTCTGAACACCCTCGGGAAGGTGGCTGACAGGCTAATCTTGCCGAGGGTAAACAACCAAGTAGAGAAGCTTAAGATTCTCCCACAGGAGCAATTCCGTCATGCTGGCCGCTAAAATAGCGACCGACGTCTACAAAGGTTTCAGGAACAAACAGTCAACCGCCCTCTTACTACTTAACATAGAGAAGGCTTTCGACAGGGTGTGGCACGATGGGTTGCTGTACAAGTTGTTGGCAATCCACAACATGCCCCTGTACTTGACACCACTAATCGCGTCATACCTTGCCGGGCGAGCCTTTACGACTAAAATAGGCAATAAACTGTCAGCCAGTAGGAACCTACTCGCGGGGGTGTCTCAAGGAACTGTATTATCGCCGCTATTGTTCAATCTTTATATAGTAGATATCCCGTCATGTCCTAATACCCACAAAGCCTTATTTGCTGACGATACAGCAATTTATTCCCTTGATCCTCAAGCAGAGGTGGCTAAGGAAAATCTCCGGGAACACATGGATATTCTTGTCCCATACTATAAGAGGTAGAAGATAACGCTCAACCGCTCTAAAACCGAGCTAATTATCATCACTCGAAAGGATAAATACATTAACATCACCCCTCTCATGTTAGGAAACACTCCTATACTCCCACAACCGAAGGTGAAGTATCTAGGCATCACCCTAGACAACAAACTTAATTTTAGCCGGCATATACAGGCAATAACATCAAAAAATGCAATGGTAAAAAGGGAACTAACATCACTTGTGACAGCCAGGTCATTCCTTAGTCCTGGTAATAAACTAATCCTATACCGCGCCATCATCCGGCCAGCTATCCTCTTCAGTTCACCAGTCTGGTGTTCCGTAGCCAGGAATCATAAAAAGAAATTACAGGTTATGCAAAACAACTATCCCAGAGCTGCATTTTCTTTAACCCTACGGGACCGCATCAGAGTAGAAGACCTGCATGCGTGGGCGAAGATGGAATACATCGACGCCCTCGCATGTAGGTTTTTGAAAGGCAGATCGCGGGTTCCCCGCTCACTGCCAATATAGCAAATGAACGCTATGATCCCGAAAATCCAGTCTCCCATGGAACAATATACCGTGAAATCTCATTATATTATAAACAGCTCATGCCTCCATAAGACAGGAACCTTTGGGAATCATAGTTCGAAAGGCTACTTTCGAAAGTACTCGAAAACTATCCCTTTAAGCTCATTTGACGCCCTGTTCCGTCAGAACAGTTTTAAGTAGGGTTTTTCCATAAATTTTCCCTACATTCACCCTCCTTTCGATGCATAAATCATGAAGCATGTACACTTAAACAGCAGGCTTTATGCCAAGCATAGCAAATCTTAGGACTTTGAAGGGGTAACCCACGAAAAGTTTAGCACAACCTAAACAGTACCACACGCCTAGTAATATTAAGTAGGTTTGTTATCGACCCCCTAAGGGTGCCACTATCTGCTGGCCACTGGCAGTGAGGTAACACTGCCCGGCATAACAGCAGAGTAGATCATTGTCAAATTGTCATGCCTAAGCTAGTTGTGTAGTTATTAATCATTGTAATATCAAATAAATATATTCCAAGCAAGCAACGTTGCAGAATTATGCATAATAAGTAACAGTTTAGTACCTAAATATGCTTTTTTAACTTCGCGTCAGTTTGGATGGCTATACCAGAATACATACAAGCGTCTGGAGTCCTACTAAGTTTTTGATGCGAATCCGTGCATGCGTAATATGGCCGAATGTATCGGAATTATGTCTACGTTCTAGCGAAAGTCCTTCAGCTTGTAATTTGCGCTGCGGAATCGATTCGCGTCGGTCGCGACAGATGTTTTGTTTACCGTTTTTTAAGGTTATGTCTGTTTTTTATTAATTTACTCTTTTTTCTTAATTTGGGGTTAGTTTGGGTTAGTTTTGGTTAGTTCTTGTTGATTGCGCCCCCGTAGCTAGCGGAGAGCCATGCAAAGCCATAATAATACCTATTATTCTTGTTTCACCATTGCACATGCACGGTTTCGCATCGAAAATTTAGTAGGAGCCCTAGGCTCTTCTGTTATACATCACATCTACTAATGCCTTCCGCTCGCTTCGCTCGCTCCGGAAAGATAACCAACAAAAACCAACCAGGTTAACCCAAAGTAAAATATTAGGCATTATACATAAAAAGTATTTCGGATATGAACTAAAGCAATTAGCAACGTCGCAAAATTCAGGCGCCAGCGCCATCAGCCTGACGTGATATGACTGGTATGTGTCAAAACGAACTATCAATATGGCTGTCTGAGAATGTCATAAATAACCGAATTTTCTTATTTTTGGCTTACGAACAAGTGTGTTTTAATAAATATTGCTATACTTTAATTAGGTTAAGTTTTAAAATATTATGTTTTTATTGAATATTTATGGAAAAAGTGACAAAATTATCGGCGTTTAAAGATCCTTTACAGTCATACGTCACTATGCTATATTAGCCGCTTCTGATTGATTGGTGGATTAATGTGACCTTCACTTTATCTGCAGTCCAGTAAGCTTATTCCACCAGGTCTAGTAAGTCCAGTGGTAAGAGGTTGCGTTTGGAACGTAGACGATCCAGACGCGGCTAATTCAAGCCCCTACTCGTAGCCGTAGCCCATGGCATACGCTGTGGCAAAACCAAACCACTTTTGGCATGGCCCTCCGCTCGCTTCGCTCGCTACGGGAGCTCAAGAAAAAGAAACTAACCAGATGCTAACCAAAACTAACCCAAGATATACCCAAAATCAAGAAAAAAAAATAAATAAAATAAAAAAAACAACGGGATTTGAACCCGGGCCGCCGGATTGAGACCCAACCATCTAGACCCCTCGACCACAAGGGCTCTTGCGACAAACTGATTGCATCGCGAAGACATGACGCGAAACTAGAATGTTTGGCAACAGCGTATGCAATGGACTACGAGGGGCTAGAATTAGTCGCTTTAGACTATCCGCGTTCAAAGCCCGTCGGAGGCAAGACATACTTATTTTCTTTATTTTTTTGAAGGTTATGTGTGTTTAATTTTGTAAATTTGGGTTAGTTTCAGTTAGTTTTGTCTGGTTGCGCCCCGGAGCGAGCGAAGCGAGTGGAGGGCCATGCGTGAAGAGTTAATGTCTAAAGTGACGTTAATCCACCAATCAAAAGCGGCTAATATAGCATAGTGGCGTAGGATTGTAAAGGATCGTAATATCGATCAAAACCTTATTTTCATTAATTAATATATTTCATTTTCTGTTTGTCAATGTCAAGTTGTCTTCAAATGGGCTTTTTTATCATTTTTGGATATGTTATGGCCTAAGGTATTGGGATTAAAAAAAAACTTTGCAAAGAGGGCTTACGTCAGTGGCGTGTGGCGTACAGAGAAGGGGACATTTTTCAAAACCAATGTATTTCAGGTCGTTGCAAAAATCAGCCAAATGAAATAAAGATGTAAAAATGGGTTTATGGGTTAATTTTGGTAAAACCATGTCTTGTGAGCCAAGTTAAATTGGATACTTTTTTAATGCTTAATGACTTTTTATTTTCAACAGATTTTTGGTCAATTTTGGATATGCTATGGCCTAAGATATTAGAATCAAGAAGAACTTTGCAAAGCAGGTCTACTTCAGTATGGGTACATTAAAATTTAAAATTATTTATTTTCTAATTTAAAAATTTTTAAGTAAATTCAAAATGTCTGTACTCCACTGAAATAAACCCACTTTGTAAAGTTCTTTTTGATTCTAATATTTTAGGCCATAACATATCCAAAAATTATAAAATATCGTTTGAAAATAAAAAGTCATTAAGCATTGGCCCACAAGACATGGTTTTGCCAAAATTAAAGTATCAATTTTAATTTTGTTTGTATTGACCTGGTATTCCGAACCGTTTCAAATATTTTTTGCCCATTTTTACATCTTTATTTCATTTGACCGATTTTTGCAACGACCTGAAATACATTGGTTTTGAAAAATACCCCCCTTTTCTCTACGCCACTGAAGTAGACCCTCTCTGCAAAGTTCTTTTTAATCCCAATACCTGAGGCCATAACATATCAAAAAATGATCAACATTCCATTGAAAATAAAAAGTTATTAAGCATTATAGAAGGGTCCAAGTTCCAATTTAACTTTGCCGACAGTGTATACTAACATACCTAAAGCGACTTTCACTTAATTTAATTGAAGAAGATGAAATTTAGGCCGGATTCTAATATGATTTAATTTAAGATAAAATTAACTTAATGTATGAAATAATATAATTTAATTTAATTGCATTTTAACAACGAAATGACATAACTTACAACCAATGAAACGACGTCTGTTGACGAAGCTTTTCAAATTAAGTCTTCAATTAATAATTGAAATTTTTAACTTAAATTTTTGTTTTTTAAATTAAATTAAATCTCTGTATACACCCAGCTTAAGCTATCCTTTAAAATAAGTCTTAAATTATGTCACCTGTATGAGCGCTCTAACTTGAATATTAATCAAGATACTTCTTAAATTAAATTTCTATATGAACGCTCTAACTAAATATGTACTTATTATTTTTTTTTAATTAGATGCCTACGTTGAGTAATTTTCTAAATGAAATTAAATCCTTGTATGAACCCAGCTTAAGCTATCCTTAAAGTAAGTTATGTGAACTGTATGAGTCTTCAATTTAAGTTACAATATTTTTTAAATTACATTTCTGTAATTTTTAAATTAGATGGCTACGAGGATGGCTACGTTAAGTAATTTCTTAAATTAAATTAACACTTTATATGAATCCAGCTTAAATGATCTTTTCAAGTTAAGTCTTGAATTATAAGAGTTGTATGAACGCTTTAGGAAATTTCCACGTAATGAGCATTTTAAATTAAATTAAATTAAATTTCTGTAGGACCACTGACAGCTTTAACTATCTTTTAAAATAATTTTTAAAATAAGTTAGTTATTTCTAATTTTAGCCAGCTTCAGCTATTCTTTAAATTAAGTCTTAAATTATGTCATTTGTATCAGTGCTCTAGTAGGTTACTATAAACCGAGCTATAAACCTATCGAAGTTTTTAAATTAAATTCTTATTTTTTAAATGAAAGTAAAACTCTGTATAGACCCAGCCTAAGCTAAACTTAAATTAAGATACTTCTTAAATTAAATTAAATCTCTGTATAGACCCAACTTTAATTATCTTTTAGGTCAAGTCTTAAATTATGACAATTGCGTGAACGTTTTAACGAACTTTTTAAATTAAATTAAGTTAAATATCACAGCTTTGACTATTTTCTAAAATAAGCTTTACATTATCTCATCTGTATGAACGCCCTCTAACGGATCTCTATATACTGCAATACTGCATTTTAAATTAAATTAGCTATTTCGAGTATGAGCCCAGCTTTAGCCATTCTTTAATGCCATTTGCATGAATGCCCCAACAGTTTTTAAATTATTATTTTTTTAAATTATGCGTAATATCACCTCGCACGTTATTATAATATCTATTGAATATTTTAAATTTAATTTTTATTTATTAAATTAAATTTAAGCTATCCTCTGAATTAAGTCTTAAATTATGTCAACTGAATGAGCGTTTTAACTTGAACTTAAGTTAAGATATTTCTTAAATTAAATTTCTGCATCAACGCGCTGACGGGTTTCTGCATAATGAACTTTTTAAACTAAGTTACTTAATTATTTCTTAAATTAAATTAAATTTCAGTAAGTATGAACCCAGCTTTATCTATGCCTTTAAATTAAGTCTTAAATATGTCAAATGTATGAGCGCTCTAATTTGAACTTTCTAAATTACTTAAATTAAATTATTTCTTAAATTAAATTAAATCTTTGTGTGAAACCACACGAAATTCGCCCATTTTTGACACATTCGCGATAATTTTTAAGTGATTAGGGCAGCATATTAAATTATTTAATAAAATAGCAACATTAGCAACCAAAGTCAAAACACGAAACATGAGTGCTCTAACTTGAACTTTCTAAATTACCTAAATTAAATTATTTCTTAACTTAAATTAAATCTGTTTGAATTCACCTTAAAAGGCATGATATTAGACTATTTTTGACACATTCGCGATAATTTGTTAAGCGATTAGGGCAACACATTAAATTATTTAATAAAATAGCAACCAAAGTCCAAGCAAGGAACAATGATATTATACATTTGCCTGATCGCACTGTCTGCATACCAATGCACAAATGTTTTAAATTAAGATATTAAATTATTCGCTAAGCCAATAAAATAGTTAAGACATTACTCTCTCGTGGTGTTTTGTTTTTAAAATATGCACATGAAAACATTTAAAAAATAAAATGAAATAATTCATATAATGCCACGGAATAATGTATCAATTTATGTTTGCCATCCCAAATAAATAATCACATACCATGCATGTTTAATTGCACCGCTCTCCAAATGTGGAGAATTATCCTTGTTTTTGCTAAGCACAGTGGACATAAACGTCATTTTCACTAGTTAGAGAAACTTCACTTGCCAATATAGATCAAGATCACGCACTATCGACGGTAATAAGACAAAGCGTTATCCACTTGGATAGGTGTTTTTAACCTTCGGTATAATAATATGCTAATTGGCTTAACCGCTTAACTGTTTTATATTTACAGCAAGCTCGAAATCATCTGCCATCACAGTCGCGTGCGCGTTTGCTTAGACTGCTGCTACTGCTGCTAGGCTAGCACAGCAGGATTTTGGTTTCCTGCTGGCAAGGTATGCGCTATGGCATGGCGCCGAGAAAGGAACAAAAATTCTCCGAATGAAAGGGATGCGGCGAATGAGAGAAAAGTAGTTTTGAAATCAATTTTTCGGTATTTATTAGATATATACACGATGGCTCTTTAAAGGGTTCAAACATTAGCTAAAAACTGTAATCCATCAAAAAATCGCGATGTAAAAATATAACCAAATATCATAGAGAACTGCGGGTTTCACTATTACATAGAGCAGAAATGACTCTATACATCTTAAAGTTATCAAGTTATTATGGAGTATTTTACGTCTTCTATAGGCGCTCAAAGTTAAGCTAAAAATTTTAAAAAAACGTACCAACTTAAAAAAATATATATATATTTCGAAAACTAACGTTTTAGCAACAGGGAATGCCTGTCCCACCAGTACCATCGTCAACGCTGGCAGGGATAAACGGAGATCCAACCTTAGACTCGCCTGAATCTGAGGCCGAAACAGCCTCTGGGTAGGAAGGAGTAAAACTCCCCAGAGGAAAACTAAAACTTAACACTTAAGGACCTAATGGATGAGAAACTACAACATCTGTCTCTTATCCAAAACAACCTTCAACCTAGCACAGCAGCCATTGCAAATCTGAATCAACACCTCCGAAGGAACCCAGACGTCATTGCCCTTATTTAGGAGCCATACATTGTCGAAGCCATACAAAACTTTTGGGTAGTCTTCTCTACGACACAATCTCTAACAAGTAACAAACCTAGGACGTGCATTTATGTAAGTACCAAAACATTTACAATCAAACGGACGGGACCTAACTGCAGTGAGGCTCGTTCTGCATGAAGATTCCGACACCGTAAAGGAAGTTATTTTAGCCTCGGCCTACTTTCCACAAGAACCAGGAGTACCTCTATCAACAGTTGAATTTCAACGATTTGTAGAGTATTCTGAGAAATGCAAAATGGAAATATTTATCGGTTGCGACTCCAATGCCCACCACACCATTTGGGGAACAAGAACAGCAATCTAGTATTGCTGTTCTTGTTCTTGTTGGGATAAGTACTCCTAGAACAGAGGAAGCGAACCAAAGAAGTCACATTTGCTGACCCCAGGAGAATCGAATTCAATATACTTAATGCTGAAGCCAGAGGTTAAACAACCATACCGGAACATACGCAAAACGAGCATACAAAACTATGTTACCCAATTAATTGAAAGTTTAAACAATCTACCAAATGAAACTTTAGAAAACATGGGAAAAAACGAACAAAGATGCGAAATGTTGCAAAAAAGCATCATTACAACGTATGAAAGCTCCTGCCGCCTGATCATTACACAAGGCAGGAACAAATGCGGAGCTCCGTGGTGGAACAAACAATAGAACATCTTAGAAAAATGGCTAGAGGTGCTTTCAACAAAGCAAAAAGAACAGGAAACTGGGAACCATATAACCCACACCAGAACTTTTAAAAACATGTCAGGAGAAAAAAAGGGACGCATGGAGAAATTTCTTCCACAAAAGAGGCAGCTATAATAGGTAGGGTGCTCTCTAGAGATCCCAGCCAACAACCTGGAAGTCTCAGGAAAGGGGATGGGCCCGGATGGGAGTTATACTTCTTATCAAGAAGAGACTGCCAAACTTTTGCTAGAAACACATTTTCCTGACTCTAATATCCAAGAAGTGACATAGCCAGAGAACAATCAATACATCCCAACCGAAGACGATAGGAAATTATCGAACAAGGTCATTACTAAGTTGGCTATCAAATCATTCAAGCCCTTTAAGTCCCCGGGACCGGCCGGAATTGTTCCAGCTCTGCTTCAATGGGGACTCAGGACTCTGGGCGATCATTTAGAAATGCTATTTAAAGCTTGCTTGGTCCACAAATACGTACCCAAAGCTTGGAGAAACGTACCTTTATACCCAAATCAGGAGAAAAGGACTACTCTGAGCCAACATCATACAGACTGATCAGCCTAATTTAATTTTTTATGAAAACGCTAGAATGCCTGTGTGATAATACATTAGAGGACATATCCTACCATACCATGATATCCATCCAAACCAACACGCATATCAGGCTGGAAAATCTACAGACACAGCACTTCATTGCGTAAGTCAAACAATTGAAGAAGCCTTGCACCGAAAAGAATGTGCTCTCGGAGCTTTTCGCGATATTGAAGGAGCTTTTGATAAGGCTACTTTTCACAGCGTAAATATGGCATTAACAAACCATAGAGTCCACCCGAGCATGAGGGACTGGATCGCCAATATGCTGAAACTTAGAGCAGTAAGCCTAACTATAGGTAACAAACTCTCACAGCACTCGTAAGGAGAGGATGTCCCCAAGAAGGGGTAATTTCCCCGTTGCTCTGGAATGTGATCGTAAACAACCTCATAAAAAACCTGAACAAAGCAGGCCAGTTAATGAACAGAGCTTTCAAAATAGTAGAGAGATGGTGCAACGAAAACTCACTTTCGGTCAATCCCAACAAAACAGAACTTGTGCTATTTACAAGAAGGAGGAAATTGAAATTCAATCCACTCTCTTTGTTCGGGCACAACTCAAGCTATCAAAAGAAGTAAAATATCTAGGAATCATCCTAGACAAGGAGCTTAACTGGCAGCCCCACCTAGATCTTAAGTATGAGAAAGCTGTCCAAGCCTTTTACCAGTGTAGGAGAGCGATAGGGTCGACATGGGGGCTGTCACATAAAACCACATACTGGATATACACAGCTGCCAACAGGCCTATGTTTGCATATGGCGCACTAGTTTGGAGGCCACGATCAGGAAAAATAACAGCTCAAGCCAATATTTAACATGCACAGCTATCACTGGAGCGATGAAAGCCACTCCCACCAAGGCAGTGGAAGTACTTTTAAACCTGTCTCCGTTAGATATTTTCGTGAGAAATGAAGCACAGGTAACCGCTGGACCCCTATTCTTGAAAGCAAGAGAAGGGAGCGGTCCCTGAGAGCTCCCGGGGAGTGTTTCCTCATTTCAGCTCCCCAATAGAAAAACGCCCTATTCTTGAAACACCGGTGAATGTCAGGAAGGGAACATCATCGGGGAAGAGCGTTACCAGTTTGTTCAAGCAATGAAATTGCAGACAATTTTGACGGACTTTACACACCTCATTTTTTGTTTAGTTAATCAAATTTAAATTTAGTTTGTTTTTTTTGGAAAATACAATGTTTTCTACAGAAAATATGGAATTTAAATCCAGACAAATGAGTTCTAAACAAAAAGAAGCAGAGGCAGAGGTTCTTGCGGGTTGAGCTAAAAAAGGGGTGACCATGTCAATTATGTCAGGACAGAGGTTCTTATCCACCCTGAATAATTGCACAAATTTTCTATTAGATCATGGAAATACATTTGCTTGAGGCAAAACATCTCTCCCAATAGCCAATTCTGCCATCGCTTCCTCAACAGCTTCATTAATGATGTCATTCCACAGCATTGCATTAAAATTTTCCATATTTATTTTAGATATAAATAAATGTTTGAACTCACTTTACTTAAAACTTTAAACATATTAACACAACTTTAGCTTAGGTTTCCTATTTCTCTGAATCTCTAGTAAGAGAACTTCAAGTTCTCTTGAGAGCAGTTCCCTCCTCTATTATTTTTTCAAGAACAGAGTGTTCTCTATTTTTAAGGGAACCACGCCCACTTCTCTCACAAGTTCTACTCCCTGAAATTCAAGAGTAGGGGTCCAGTACGCTTGAACTTCACGGCTACATGGAGCGGAAAAAACTGGGGACTTCAACATGCAACAGCTCTAAACGAGGCATACCACATACAACCAGCTATGAGAGTGAGCACAGAGACCTTGTGGTCAGAAATTATATTTTCGACAAACGGTTCAAAATCGAACTAGACTCAATAAATGATCTGTCACAAACTTCTGACATTCACATCTACACGGACGGATCAAAAAGAACCTCAGGAGCTGGCGCAGGTGTTTATATTCACGAGCTCGACATACAAATGCAGATACCACTAGGTAATCTCAGCACCATATTCCAAGCTGAACTGTGCGGCTTAACAATGGGTGCTGGAAAAGTGACATAGAAGCAAATCACAAACAAAGATATACTGTTCGTCACGTACAGCAAGACAGTTTTGTACAAACACTCAACAAAATGGAGACCAGAAGCTTAATGGTTAAGGAATGCATAAATTCACTAAACCAGCTATCTGCAGAAAACAGAGTAACCATCGCCTGGAACAAAGGGCACAATGGAGATCTTGGTAATAAAAGAGCCGAGTTGGTCCAGAACCAATATTATCACTTAACATGGACACTGTTCGCGAACAAATTAACAAATTCGAGAATGAAGCAGCAGGTGGAAAACGGCAGAAGGGCTTGACCATTCCAAAGCAACACTAACAGGTCCTGGTAAATGCAAACTAGATATTTTCTAAAACTATCAAGGAAAAACTAGAACAAACTCTCACCTAGTCTTTCGCTCAGACACAACCATGAACGACGCGACGTGCATGCTGAGCACCTTCTATGTTTGTCCATGATCTTCTCGGCTGTTGGCTTTCGTCGTTAAAAAAATAAAGTAAATCAAGGTACCGTAAATAGTTCGAAAGGAGTTGATCTTTTTCGTGGCCACATCTTTACTTGCTTCAGGGTCCACTTCCTTGTACTTCCTAAAAACGCTGCATATGATTGATTTTTCTTGTCTCGATTGCTCAATCCTTTGATTTCACTTGTCGGAGGCAAGGAAAACTTTAGGTGTAGTTCTATGGGGCCGATGTGGTCACAACCTCCAAAAGGCTGGGGCGACAGCAAGAAGAGGAGTCCAGCAGAATGGTAGACCAGAACCTCTAAGAGGAAGCAATGAGAGCATAGGCCGTTTAAAAACGGCTGTAAAACCTGATTTTTTGTTTCTTTCGGGACTGGCTCCGGAAGTGAACAGCAATGAAGTTATGGATTTCCTCAACAACAATGGTCTGGAAAAAGGATCTCACTGTGAGAGGATTCGGGCAAAGAAAGACAAGTATCAAGCATCTTTCAGGCTTGCTGTACCATCAAGTGAGCGAGATAAATTCATGAATACCAATTTATGGTCACAAGGAGTTATTATTAACTATTTTATGAACATCCAGCACCACCCAATGGTCAGAAGACTACAACAGAAACCTTAAGAGTTCTATATATTAACGTCAGATCTCTTCGAAATAAAGCAAATGAAATAGAATTTACTTCCAAGGATTCAAAATGGTAGCCTTTTCTGCAAGAAAGTTTTCCACGGGGGGAGGAACTGTTGTTTTTGTGAGGGACAGTGCAGATGTAAGTCCAGCCAATGTAAGTGTATCTTATATGATTGAGAAATGTATAGAGTACTGTTGTATTTTTATCAAATCATTGAATGTATATGTTTTAACATTATATCGTTCTCCATCAGGCATCTTTGACACCTTCTTGGCTTCAGTCATGGGTATATTGTCTGGTCTTGATCCAACAGCAAAAATCATCATTGCTGGGGATTTCAATGTACAGTTTAACTCAACACTACCCGAAACCCACAAATTTTGTGATGTTGTGGAGAGCTTTGGACTAAAACAGACTGTATTTCAACCAACCAGACAACAGTCCTGTCTGGATAATGTCTTCGTGAGTCATGATATTGGGGCATGTTCTGTTGTCGTTCTTAATATGAATGTTTCTGATCATATGTGTCAGATTGTGGAGTGCAAGTTTGAGAGAGTGCATGATAATTCCACAAAATCCCACAAGATGTGCAGACCAATAACACAAAGAGGACTGCATGAATTTCATAATATCCTGTATGAATATGATACATCGTGGGACTCTGTCCAACAGTGTGATGACGTTACTGATTCTTTTGCAGAGTTTTTGGGCATTTTGGGGAGGGCATATGTTCAGGCTTTCCCTGAGAAATTGTATAATGTGAGGTCAAACCAGTTTAATAACTTAGGATGGTTTGACGAGGAGCTAAAAACTATGAGGGACCATATACACTTTCTAAGTGAGTTGCAGCAGCAGTACAACGTACAACTTTGAATGCATAAAGGAAGTTATCATCGAGCACAAAAAAGCTTACAGAAATGCAATAAAGCAGGCTAAGGTAAGGTTTAATGACAATATGTTTCATTCATCCTCGAATTCTGCAAAAATCATGTGGCAGATAATCAACAGGCAAAGGGGCAATAAAAGTGCCCATGATGACCCTACTACCATACCAGATGATTTTAATAAATTCTTTTCTGAAATAGCGCATAATACTGTAAAGGATATGCCACCCAGTGATGGAGACCCATTGGAGTTTATTCAGTCTGTTGAGGCTGCCACTATTCCCTTTTCATTTGAGGAGCTGTCCTTCAATGAGGTTAGGGATATGGTTGATTCACTAAAGAACAAGGGTACCTGTGATATACATGATTTTAATGTAAAATTAATAAAAACTGCAAAGAACTGCATTTTGCTTCCTCTTATCAAACTTATAAACCAATGCATAAGTACTGGTGTTTTTCCCAATTGTCTCAAGGAGGCCATTGTTAGGCCTATTTTTAAAAAAGGAGATCCTACTGTTCCCAAAAACTACACACCAATATCCTTGCTACCAATACTATCCAAGGTAATCGAGAAGTGTATGGCTATGCAAATAGTCAAGCACTTTGGGAAACATAATCTGTTCATAGATTGTCAGTGGGGGTTCAGACATGGCAGGAACACATCTCTTGCAATTCTGAATTTGGTCTCGGGTATATTGAATGCATTCCACAATTCTCAGTATGACTCAGTTCTCTTTTGTGATCTTAGCAAGGCTTTTGACTGTGTTGACCATGATATCCTGCTAAAAAAGCTTTATCATTACAAATTTTCAGGTAATAGTATTAAACTGCTTAAATCATACCTTGAGAGTCCAAAACTTTACAATGCCTTGCCACAGGTAGTAAAGAATCTTCCCAATCAAATCTTTAAAAGGAAAATTAAGACCTTTCTTGCTAAAAACGCGTTTTATACATTCAATGAATGTTTTAATTCAAATTTTAATGTGTTGTGATTTATTAAGTCTCGTCAACAGTTTTTAACTGTAGGTATATATATTTAAATTGAAATTAGTTTTTAGGATGTTCATAAAATTTTACTTACCTTCAATTAGTTTCAGTTTAATGTTACTGTAGTTTGTGACTATTTTAGAACACTTTTTTTTTGTGTAGATGTATTGACGTATGTAACACTTGTGACTGGCATGAATAAACTATTTGTATTTGTATAACGTGTTGCTCGTAGATATATTAGTTCATCTTTTTTGGTGTTCAATTGTTCCACCATTTTCTTTTCAGACTCAAAACCTCATCTTTGAAGTCTTGTGTCTCACGTCTATGTCTATTATAAGTTGCTTGCATAGCCTCAAAATCCGCCCTCACTATATTCAGTTGTTAATATAGGGACAATAACAGCCTCCTCCTTCTCGACCTCAGCCATCTCAAGTTGGTAATTTTTCTCCGCAATTTGAGTTCGGAGAAGATGGTTGTCTTCTTGTAGTTTGTCTACCTCTTCAGCTAGAGGGTTTGGTCTTTGGTTACTCTCGTACTCATCCCTGCACTGGCCCGAACAGTAAATACATTGCTTGCTCAATTTTATATGCGTTTTTGAGCAATTGAAGCAACAATAATACATATGTTTTATTAGCGCAGCACTTAAACCTAAATTTAGAACTCATATCTGTCATTAAGTGTTTGTGTTGGTTGTGACCCGGTCTGATGATGCTCTTAAAGCGAAACATGTAACCTAAATAAACAATTTTTTGACATAAAGATACTGTAGATTTGAAGATTTGTTTTTGTGTTTTATTCTACTTAAACAAAGTCAGTATCTTAGAGAAATATGGATGATTTCTTTGATCATATCTGTCAGTTGCAGGACCCAAGGAATAAAATATACAACCTATAGAAGCAAAGCTGATCAAGTTCACCACTGCACCATTTGAGAATTCCCAATTATTCATAAAAGTTTACCAACACACACGAGATACTAACAGTGTGTATGTTTACAAACAAATTACATGAAAATAAGCCTTATCGTCAAAGATAAGCATTTTTGGTGGTCACCATCTATCCTCAATACTGTGACCTTACTTATACGAAAAATCGTGCTACTTACCTACTTACCTTCGCATAACAAAAACTTTTAAAATTAAGTAATGCAACAACTCGCCTATTATGTATTTACACTCTTAAGTATTATGATAATAATGATCACTATGGGACAAAATAGTCCCAAAAGGAGGTTGCTGTAATATGACCCTATTTTTGAAAAAAATATTATCAATGACGCTGTTTAAGCAAAAAGTACAATCGATGGCATGGACAAGAGCTCACGAAATATTTAACATAGCTACGGTGACCATAATATACTTTTATTAACACTGTCCTATTGTCCTTCAAAGATTTATCAAGTACAACTACTTTTTTTCCCAGGATACACAAAACTATGTTCTACTTTTTGTTTAAATGAAAAGAAAAATAATCATGAAAAAAAAACATAAAACTCTTTTTTGTGCATTGCGTATTTGGATTTTAGCCCACTGTGTAGCCTTCTTATCGTCTTCCAATGAACCAGTAGGCCGGCGGTCGACGTCACTTATTTCGCTGTTTCACTTTGCTACATTACAAAAGGCTATACTAATGAAGAAGAGAGAACGATATTTTGTCAAATTAGTAGCATCTCGTTTGTCTCCGTTTCCCTTTGCAGTGAGTTGCAGGCGCAGTATGAAAGCAAAATCAAGTTTTTCACCGCATATTGTTTATGCAGTAAACCTGGTTGAAAATTGACATGCTAGACTTATCGTCGGTCTTGCAAATAACTATCAAATATAGAACCATGAAGGAAAATCGGAAATTTATGATATGTTTAACCTAACCTAACCCATGTAGCAGATTTTTGTTCCTAAATTTCAAAGTAATTTTAGAGAATAAAATTAGGGTGTGTACTTACAACCACAAGACAGAAGTGAAAACTACACCAAGAGGAGATTCCCATCTGCAAATCTCAAATTCAAGACGAAAAAGAAAGTGCTAAAAATCGCTTAAAGCAGTTTCCACTTCAATAAAAGTTGAGCTACTAATTCAAAGCTATCACAGGATATATAGATTATTTAATTAACAATACGGAACTGCTTTTCATCTAGTTTTTTTGTTTCGTGAGACTCGATGAAACATTTTCGAAGTTTATTTAAAGTTTCATTTCTTTTAGGCACGCAAACTTCATTTATTTATTTACCATCTGTGATCCTCGATCATGCTTTTAATACATAAATGTTATATTTATTTCTGTCGGATATAATATCGACCATGTGGATGTTTCCTTTTTCCCTACAAATAATAATGATTGCAATGATTTCTTATTAAATATCAGTTACCAAATTTAATAAATACATATTCTTGGCGGCTTGCCATAAGTTAGGTAACCATCACACTAAACTGCATCGTGTCGTCAGAGCGTCATTCAATCGACCAATATAAACATCTATAAATTCATAAATGTTCCGAAAACTTTAGTTATCCAACGACTTTGTGATGAACCGATCGGTTGCAAATGCGTGAAAATGTTTTCTAAGTGCATATGCATTACAAAATTACCTTTTAGAAAACCTTTATTTTCCGATATTTTTGAAATGAATAAGGTGATATATTTGTTTGTAATTGCAAAGTCGTTTCATACCTTTCTAAAAGATTTGTAATAGGTATCGAAAATTTCATTGGTGAACTTAAAACGTGCGAATGGTAAGTAAATGATTTGTGAATCTTCCAACATTAATATTAATTTTCACTCATGTTAATAATTTTCTTCAAATCTCTCAGCTTTTTGTCTGTCTTTTAATCGAAATTTGTCCTACGTAGGTAGGTACAGGGTGTTCCAACTTCCAACGAGGACTGAACAGGGGCTTATTTTTGACCTTCCCTGTATTTTTAAAACAAACCAAAATAGCCATTCGATGTATCTTTTTCTGCTAAATTCAAAAGTTTAACCAAAAAAACATTTGAACCAAAAACAAAAGACTTACGCCATGGATAATCTGTTTCTTAAATTGAACACCCTGTATATTACTACATTTTTGGACTCTAGAGAAATCTACACATTTCGTGTATAATAACCTATACCTATCTTTAGCTGTTTACGAAATATTGACAGTTGAAAGTCGGGCATTTTGACACTTTGACAGGCTCTAAAATCTAAACCGGGTGAGATCAAAGAAAACGATTTGCACATTCCTATCTTAGGTTTTCATAAGCTATCCAATGACACTAATTCCGAATTTAACCTGAGGATAAAATTCACCGAAACTTTTAAACCTCCGGTTCAATTCAAAGTTACTGTCATTCGATAGCTTATGAAAACCTAAGTCAAAGTGTCAATATGCCCGACTTTCAACTGTCAATATTTCGTAAACAGCTAAGGGTAGGTATAGAATATTATACACGAAATGTGTTTAGATTTCTCTAAAGAGTCCAAAAATGTGATAATATACAGGGTTTTCCGTTTAAAAAACAGTTCAAGCATGGCGTAAGTATTTTGTTTTTGGTTCAAATGTTTTTTTGGTTAAATTTTTCAATTTAGCAGAAAAAAAATACATCGAATGGCTATTTTCGTTTGTTTCAAAAATACAGGGAAGTTGAAAAATAAGCCCCTGTTCAGTCCTCGTTGGGACACCCTGTACATAGATTTTGGGTTTTAATTTCACTAAAAAGTTAAGAACGAGTTCCGGTCGGTATTTCCGGATATACCGGAAACAAATACCAATAATTTACTCAGTTTAAAAAAGCAGATCAAAATTCATAAATTGTATTTTTCTTGCTGCAGTAGTAAAATTACACCCACACACGATAGCCTTAACCGAGATCTTAATATAAAAAAATTGGTTAACGGGTTTGCAATAAATATTTTATACGCTTATCTAATAAGATATTGTGAATGTATCTACTTAATTAATAATCAGAATATTAAAATCGAAATTATGCAATTGTACTAAATATAAACCGGTGTTCAAATGAAGTAAATTTACCATAATTTTCAAAGTTGTTTTTTGACTTCCAAAGTGGTACATATTGTCTTCTAAGTTTAGGTTAAATGTGGCAACCTGGCAACACCTTCAGAAAGCATTTAACCAAAGCTTTTAAATAAAAAAAATTAAAGAGCTATCTATTTGTTCCCGGGGCCAGCGTTTTAATATTTGAAGACTCCCTCAACTAATAACGCCATAGATACAATAAACCTAAATATTTTAACATCCTCATAAAAAAATTGATCATAATAATACATTATATAATAGTAATCTTTTTCATATAACGCGCTTTTAATAAATACTTGATGACGTCATCGCCTCAAATGCGACGAGATATTTTATCTCCTTACACCCCACGATTAGCTTAGGTTCTAAATAATTTGAATCAATTTTGTCATGACGTCATTGCTTCATCACGATAATTCACTGTTTTGAAACTACTTGAATAAAGTTCAAATTTTTTCGCAAGAAAGCAGCTCAGATTTATGACTGACGAGCCTCCGAGTCTCACGTCTACGTACGCCAAATTTTCGCACTTCGAACCTGCGCATTTGGCAGCAGCCCAGTATTGTTTTAATATTTCACTTCACGCATGGCCCCTCGCTCGCTTTGTTTGCACCGGGGGCGCAATTAAACAAAACTAACTCAAGGCAATTTCCAAAATCAAGAAAAATAACTTAGAAAAATACACGTATTAGCACGTACGCATGCGTGAAGGCTCAAAAATTGGGTACTTAGACGCGAATGCTGCATAAGGCCATTACCTCCTACAACTACACTTCCGTTTAGTTCTCCGTAGGGATAACATCGCTGTTGAGTAGCGGCTCTTTCGTCGGCCATTTTGGGGTAACGCGTGGCAATCGTTCAGGGACCGATTTGTCCCCCCGAGAAAGAAGCGGACGTCATAGCCAGCGTCGTCTGTGCCACTTCATCGTATAAGTGTTTGTCTTTAGCCAAAGGAAATACCCAGTGAGGGGTTTCTATTTGTGCCGTGTGAAAAGTCGGTGGTTGTAACAGGGTCCAGAGCCCGACAACGTTGCGATCGCCCCCGAATACAAAGCCCTTCAAACTGGAATAACGTGTAACGGATGTAGAAGGGTAGCTCTACCTCTCCCTAAGCGCCGGGCGAAGGGTGCACTGGCAAATTGCCTCGTAGCAGCGCCAAACGGCTCCCTTCTTGAAGGGAGTCCATACTTCAAGTTCAAGTTCTCCTACAACTAGGCCAACTAACTAATATTAAAATTAGTAGTGACGTCATACTAAGAGGTCAATGATTTTTTGCCATAAGAAAAGCATTTGGAGGAGCCAAGAGGAGCCCATTAAAAGTACTGATTATTTTATCGCGCTTATTTCCGTATTTAACGTTTATTGCCACGCGCTTTATCACAATTTGGGCTACTTCTCATTGTAGTTTGCCACAAATTATTTTCAAAAGAAACGTAAAATATTGGTCTTAGATTCCAGGATTACAATTAACAATATATTACTTAGATACTTACTACTGTAAAAGTTTGCTTTGGTATATTATAGTATAGTTATATTAAATATAAATAAATATTTAAAATTCGAAAAGTAAATATATAAATACCGGAAAGTGAAGCAATAACGGAATCAAAACCTTTAAGAAAATAAACGTTGGTAACCAATAATCTAATTATTTTGTATTAATATTTAGTTCCATTTAAAAACATAATTTCAAATGTCAATCAACAAATGCTGTCAAAATTAAAGTCCAACTAAATATACGTTAAATAGTTTACATCCCAAATAATGTATGAAACTAACTCTACCGACCCAGACGAGCGAAATCCTGATGGCTAGGTAACAATATTTATTTTTTACCATTGCGCAACTACTAACGCAAACGATTTAATATTTGGGCTGTCGTTAGCAGTTAGAGGACGACGAGACGGTTCTTAAAAATTTAGCAACACTGACTCCTGTCAGTTGGCGTACTTTCGACGTTCGACCGGTTTCTTAATTATTTTTCTTCGATTTTGATTGATCTTCCGTTAATTTCTTTATAATATCAGTATTTTGTGTTTAAATTTATGTGAACAATGCCGTCCAGATGTGCACCAGGCTGCAGTGGAAACTAGCCGAAAAGACCTAAAGTTCATGTTTTTAACTTTCCAAAATGTTTGGAATTAAGACCTGTTGCTTTCGTGCACTGAGTTTATCTTGTGCTCTCCGACCGGCCGGTTCATTGTATACAGCAAGTTTATAAAATTTGTTCCTTTTAGCTAATTTTGGGGTAAGTGATATTTCGTGTAATTATGCCTCATAAAGGCTGTAATGCAATGTTTGCTATATTATGCCCTCAGTGGTCAAAAAACTTCATGAATTAAAACGAGACAAAATATTAAAACATGGGTATTCCCTTAGTTTAGAGGCTCTTTTTCAATCATCTATAGAATGGCAAAATGTTAAATTAGCTCTCAAAATAGTTAATTCTTTTATTATAGAGGCGCTGAAAGGTTTTGTTATTAATGTGTCACATTCACAAGACACAGCCAGAGCATCTGAAATGCCAGTAACCACTTATTTAACTGGATATTGCTGTCATATTGTTTCAAAAAAATGTTGTGAATTTTATAAAGAAAATTTAACTTTAAATGAACCTTGTAGACGATTCGTACAATTTAATTAATTCCTTAAGCCATGGGACTTTTATATCCTCGTGAACAAGTAGTGGACGTAGTTTGAGCAGTCTATATTATATTTAAAAAACTTATTAATGAGTTCGAAGAGGCATTCTAGATACCCACAATAAAAAGTCTTTTTTTGTGAGCTGTTTTTAAACTATCTAAATCAAAACAGCCTTTTGACTCCTTTTGAAAATTGTAAAAATCAAAAATTTTTCTTTGCAGCATTTCAAATACACTTCTTTCTTAATAATTATTGTTCTAAACATAATCATAATCTTTTGGGTAAAAAGTAAAAAACGAAACATGAGACTTAACTAATAAATATTAGACCTCAATAATACAAAATCTAACATAAAAAAGTAATAATCTGAAACATGTATAAAGCTTTCATGTTTTATCATAAATATTTGAAGATTGCAAGGCTCTTTGGATGGAGAAAACCGATGAGAAACACTACCAAATTTGACATTACTATTACCTATTATGACAGCTTTATATCTATAGTGACATTTTACCACCTATCTATCAAATAGATTGGTGGTATCTAGTTTCAGTTTATCAAAATAGAGTCTATTTTGATAAACGAGATATTCAAAGGCGAGTTCAAAGGTTTTTGCTTTGAAATTTCGTTTTCCTTTAACAAAAATCGAATGAGGCACGTCTAAAGGCTGAGTTCATGACTTGCAACCTTGTTTTAACCGGAAGCCATTAAATATTACTTATGTATGCAGAAAAAGGTAAGTAAACTGCAATTTAATTTCTGATTTAAAAAAAAATGAGTAATACACATTATCAGTCATAATAGTCTTGCTTAAAGTAATATCAGCTTGTAGGAGGTATTGTATTAGGCCAATTACGTTTCAAACTACATATAAAGAAAGGTAAATTTACAAAACAAGTTTTTTTCGAGATTTTTGCACCTAAAATGTCCACTTAACTGTGAAATTTTAAAAGAAATTGCACATTTCAATATACGCCTGTAAATAAGTTAAGACTACTTTGGATGACGTCACGCGTAAGCCATCAGGCCTAGTTATAGGAGGTAATGGTAAGGCCCGAAAAGACGACATAAGTGGCAACTTGACATTCTTTTGACAGATAAGTCATAATATAACCTCGAAAAGGCCCCAGGGATACATACTCGACATACTGGGTGCCCTAAAAATAGTATCTCTATCCATCAGGTGTAACTAATCTGGGATGGGTCGCCCCAGCTCTTACTAAGCCGGATAGAGGTCTTTTCTGGCTGAATTTCTCACGAAAAAGGCCAATAGAGAGTTTACTACTACTACTATAACCTCGAAAAGCTTTGGATTTTATGGACGCAAATAAAACCGGTTTAACTATAAAAAAATGCATGTGCTGAACCTTAAAAAGGAGACAAATACTGCGGAAATCGATCTATGCTTTCAAAGAACCAAAGTTATTCTGAATATTTGTATCTAACTTGAACTCTAAAACTACTTCGGAATGGAATAAGATAGTGTAGGAAGATTTGATGTCTTCAGATCTGTAGTCTTTCAGAGAAGGATATTGAGTTCAGTACAGTGGCTGGAAGCACTTCCCTTCGCCCTAGATGTCGTCATTCTGTGTATAAATAGGATTGCCAGACGTTAGCAATTTGGTAATGTCCTGCCAGCTTTCTTTCCGCTCAGCTTTTTCTAGTTATTAGATTCAGGTTTTTAAAATATACTATAAAAATTGCAGCCAGTTAACCAGAAATTTATTGTTTTATTAATAATTAGTGCTTATTATTGTGTTTAATTTTATTTGGGTTAATAATACTTAGTGGACGGACAATAGCAATAGTTTAAAACCAAAAAATTTCAATTCAATTTTGATTCTTTAAATGAACTAGGCTTTTTGTAATTCTCCTACTCTTATGCATTGTTTTTCTGGCAACCCTATGTATAATAAGAACATTGGCTTTCATATAATGAGCAGCTTTTAATCAGGTATAGATCAAAAAGTTGTTTTCCAAGAAAAAATCCAAAAAGAAGTGGGCCTGCCATTTTCAGCTTGCCTTCCAAGTATTAATAATGGTGAACACCTTTTTGTGATGCTATGCGTAAACCATTGCTGGCTAATGCATATTTTCCACTTGAACTGTTAGTTCTGTCTTATCGGGATGAATGTCAGAGGGCTTTTGTGTGTCTGTCTGGGTGTCTTGACACTGCCTTCCCTTTTTATTTTGGAATGCTTGCTCTTTTTGAGGGATCACCTGCTTCAGCGCCCTAACAGGGGGGCATTCACAGTTACGATGCATGTGGAAAAGACAATCTAGTGCCTGCTTTCTGGAGATGCTGTGATGGCCCGAGCTGTCTCTGCATTAAATTCTATAATAAAGTGCCTGTTCTCATAAAAAAAACAATCTCGAGCAAATTTTAAGAAAAGCATAAAAGCCTTCCTCATCAGTCTAGCATTTTTTAGTGTCAATGAGTTTGTGAATTGTGATTCTGATGCTTTTTTATGATTGTATTCATTTGTTTTCTGTCATTTTATTATTAATACCTAGTTCTGATGCCTTTGGAAGGTTTAGTATATTTTAATATTAGGGTTACCTGTAAACTGTTTTATTAAGGTTGAATTATGTTTAATATTAACTTGTGTAAATGCAATTCTGTGTGATAACACCAATAAAAGATTTGGTTTGAAACTCAACATTAGAAAGGTCATGCTGCCTGGTCACTCTGGTCTTAAAGTAATTTTTTTCTAACCATTCAGGACAATTAATTTTGGAATTACAGAGTGGATATATCAAACTGTGTTCTTCTTTATCTTAATGTTGTTGTAAATTTAGAAGATTGCATAGATTTCTATAATCTATATCATCGACAT
This sequence comes from Pissodes strobi, assembly GCA_016904865.1. Lineage (NCBI taxonomy): Eukaryota > Metazoa > Arthropoda > Insecta > Coleoptera > Curculionidae > Pissodes > Pissodes strobi. The sequence continues at coordinate 24,175 of MU188880.1, forward strand.
GATTGCTTTTTCTAACTCATCCACACACAAGGCATGCATATTTCATTCACTAGTGTAATAGAATTAAACTATTACAATAATAGCCAAGTGCATAAAAACAAGCCATAAATTTATGTTTGAGTATTTTTTCCTCGGACAACAGTTCAAGTGAGTTCACAATTAAATTAGTTTTTTTTTTAAAATAACAAAGAAATTAATTTGCCCGAACTGCATCCTATGACTTAATCCATAAGATAAAGAACTCGATACAAGGTGAACTTTATAATTAGCAGCACACTGGCTTGTTATGCACTATGCATATTCTAAATCACTATATACTTACATTAATAACAAGACAATCCAACTTCGTTGAGAAAGGCTGGTGCATCCGTAATACAAAAATAAACCAATTCCTTGCCTGCATCAAAATACATTTTTGAATAAGGTCAATGAACCAGTTACCCTGTAATCTTTAATGAGCATGGTTTGTCTACTGGCATGTTGTAGAATTTACTAAGCACAGTTTTTAATGAATGATCTTAGATAATAGATATATTTTTTACTTAATTTTTCTTATCCATATTGACATTTTCTATACACAAAAAAATTTCTTTTTTTTCGTTATTTTTAACAGTCCTAATGGAGAGATAATGGACACACACTGCTTTTAATATGATACACATATAAACGCAAAATTCGCATTGCAATTCTTGCTATATGATCATTGTTTCATTGTTTAATTAACAGCTAACGGGACCGACGACCGATCGGACTTGGCATATCCGACTACGCGACAACGCCATTAACGCAATGCGCAAACGCAAAGTAAAATCTTCTTTGACAAGAGAAAAGGCCTACATACATGACGTCACGCAACTGGCAGGGGTTGCTCTTGTTCAATAATCTTTCGGGAAAGAAGTGAAAGGGAACTACGGTCGCGGCCTTTCTCTGCGTGCGTCACCTCGCGTTGATTTACCGGGTGACGTTTGAAAAGTATTTCAGCCAAGTTTTCTTCACAATAAACTTTCATTTTTGAAAACTTTTTTGTTCTAGTAATCTTAACGACCCACAGAAGTTTGTGCTTTGATGATTACGTTTTTAGCCACACACAAATTGAGTGTTCTTACGTCATTTTTAGACGTTTTCTATTGGCGTAAACCTAATTTGCGGGACAGTGCGCCGAATAGGGGTGCTAAATGGGGTAAAAAAAGTATATACAAATAGAAACTATTCGGTTTGCATAGACGAGCTTTGTTAAAAATATGTGTTATTTTTACAAATATTCCAGTGGCGTAACAACGTTAGGGAATTAATGAGTTGATTAATATTAGATTCCGTAAATAAAATAGGTATAAAAACACTAAATTTGTGTGGTTCTAAAAACAAAATCGACGTGTTTAAAAAATAAATTTTAATTTTGGGGATGGATGAAATTGCGCATTTAAAGTAAGTAAAAGTTCGATTATTATTTAATTTAATGCGGTTTTATTCTTATAGTTTATCGTTCGCCCAATTTAGTTCAGGAAAGTAAAAGGCGCAGTTTCATCCTTTCCCCAAAATTAAATAGATTTGATAGACAAGTCGGTTTTGCCGTGTTTTTTTTTCCAGAACCACACAATTTTTGCGTTTTTACATTGTTTTTAGACCTTTTCTTGTTTGCGGTAATGTAATATTAATCAATTGCAAACGGACAATGGAGCCCTTTTTCCTAACTTTGTTGCGCCACTGGAATATTTATAAAAATAACACGTATTTTTAACAAAATTCGTCTTTGCAAACCAAATATTTTCTATTTTTATAAACTTTTACCCCACCTAGCACTAGCACCCTTATTCGCTCCACTGTCGCGCAAGGCAGTTGATTACTATAATAAAAAAACGTCTAAAAAATTACGTAAAAACACTCAATTTGTGTGTCTCTGAGGTCGCATTATTGACTACAATCCAAAAATGCAAATATTTTTTCATTTTTTCTTGATCTTGGACATACCTTGGGTTATTTATCGCTGTTTGCGCCCCGCAGCGAGAAGCGAGCGGAGGGGCACCTGTGAAGTGATATAGTACTGAATGTTTCCAACATTTTTTTGCTTTTGTGATTTTTTCTTGTTCCTTACTCACCCTTTTCAAAAACTTTAAAACAATAATTTAATGGACTAACCTTAAACCCCAGGAGAATGAAAATAGCTTGGCAACACTGTAAGTAAGGTGTAATAGTAGTGGAGTTTTACCACTGCAATGTTGCTTATAGCGTCAATTATAAGCATTAACCCGGCCTAAGGGAAACTAGAGACCTCTTCTCTAAATCCACTTAGGTAAATCCCTACAGGCGCGTCCACGTCGCGGGGGTGGGCCCTATTCGCTTGAATAGGTGGCTAAGTTCTGTAGGGGACCCAGTGTTGCAGGGTATATTGCTCCCCCCTGTCCAGGGTTACAGATGGTCCACAACGGTGGCGAAGGCGGAGAAGAAAAACTTCGATACGGCGACTCCAGCGGAGGTGGCAACCCAGTTTTTAGGGATAATATAAAAACAAACTGATGAAAGGCAGCACTTTCATCAGGATCAGGCTTCAGCACAAGAAGAATGACTTCGGATTGGTGTAGCACTGAATAGTGGATAGCAGAGCTGTAACAGCGGAAAGGTCTCCACACTGCGGTACAGAAAAGAAACAGGAACTCTTACTGTACTATTATTTTTCCGAATTTATCTTAATGGCTGACGAAAACACAGAAACGGCCCTCAGTCTGGGGCACCTCTTAAATGAGGAGAGGGTGCTAAGAATCTCCCCGTCGTCAACCAGCAAGAATGACCAAACACAGTCAATACATAGCAGCATCAAAGTTTTCAATAACATTGTACATGCTTGGAAAGTTAGCGAACATAGAGGCCGAGATGGGTAGACTAAGCATTGATATCATGGGCATTACCCAAGAAAGGACACATTTACTACTCGGGAGGAAATGATCCAAAACATCAATATGGAACAGCCGTGGTAGTTACCGACGATATTGACAAAGCCGTAACAGATTTTGTGCCAATAAGCGACCGCGTTATGTTGCTGAGAATACAAACATCATACCGTTTCTTGAACATCATACAGGTTTACGCCCCAACAAGTGATAAACCGGATGTTGAAATAGAAGAATTTTGTAGCGACATAGAGAAAACCCTGTCAGTCACAAAGAAAGGGGAAATAACCCTTGTTATGGGCGACCTTAACGCAAAGATAGGTCAGGAAGAGGAAGGAGAGTATGTGGGCAAATATGGTCTTGGCGTAAGGAATAATAGGGGCGACAGACTAGTGCAATGCTCCACAGAAAACAACTTGATGGTCACCAACACATTTTATAAGCTCCACCCGAGACGATTATACACCTGGAAGTCACCGGCAGACAAAAAGAACAACATAATACGCAACCAAATTGACTTTATCTTGGTGAATCTGGAGTTTAAAAAGTATATAAAATCGGTAAAAACATATCCAGGAGCGGATATCAACAGCGATCACAATCCACTCGTAATGGAGTTCAAAATGAAGCGGCATAAATACCATAAGAAGGAGAAACAGACCAAACGTATAGACATTGAAAGGCTAAAGTATCCTCTTATAAGGAAGCAGTTGGGCTCAAAAAATGAACAGCAATTTAATGAACTGAATATATCCCATCAAACGGAAGTAGAAACAACTTTGAAGAACATAAAAGACACAATCACACACGTACAAGATACCGAAATTGATAAGAAGCAAGAATGAATGAGCATGGAAATACGAGAGCTCATGGAAGTGCTGAAACGAGGAATGGATGTCTGGAAGATGCAGGGAAATAGAGAAGCTACAGGAGAAGCACGACTCATTTAATATTCACAAAAAGGTGAAGGAATTGACGAACAAGGGCAGAAAACAACAGATGGGAATCTTGAGAAATGCAAACAACGAAATAATAATGGGTATCAAAGGCAGGTTGAGAAGATGGAAGAAAAATGTCGAAGTACTTTTTAACGACGAGATAACAGAAACACCACCAGCATCAGACCCTGTACTGAATGAGGTAGGACCCCCGATCACAAAGTCAGAAGTAATACATGCGATTAAATCTCAGAAGAATGGGAAAGCAACTGGCCCTGATAATGTCTATGCCGAGATCATAAAGGTAATCGCGGAGCAAGAAGGATAGGGTTTAGATACCCTGACGTCCATTTTTAATATTATTTACGCCACAGGCCAGACTCCATCAGACTGGTTGAAATCAACATTTGTTGCCCTGCCAAAAAAGGCAAGCGCTGCTGAGCGCGACGACTACCGGATGATCAGTTTGATGTCACATGTGCTCAAAATATTCTTACGAGTAATACACACACGATTTGGCACACGAGAGGCACTGTTCTCACTTAACGTCTTGACACAGAGATGTAGATGAACGTCAACGTGCTCGCGTGCTTCATAGACTACCGAACGGCATTCCACTGCGTGAGGCATTGCAGGGTGATCGAAATCCTGAAAGAAGCCGGAGTGGACGAACAGGAAACAAACATCATCTCCAACCTTTACTGGCACCAAATCGCCGAAGTGAGAGTAGAACAAGCAACATCAGATGCCTTATCAATGAAAAGGGGAGTAAGACAGGGCTGCATACTCTCTCCACTCCTTTTCAACATATACTCAGAGGCCATATTTAGAGAGGCGCTAGACACAGTAAATGGGGGCATCGCGATAAATAGCATCAAGATTAATAATATTCGGTACGCGGATGACACTGTGATCATGACAGATAGCATGATAGACTTGCAGGGCATCGTCGACCGCGTTGTTCAACACAGCGAGCAGTATGGATTGCTCATCAAGCTAACATCAACGCAAACCTGTCGATTAAGGGGAATATCGTACAACAAGTTTCCTCCTTCAAATATCTGGGCACAATAATAAATCATCAGATCGACCCAAAGAAAGAAGTAAGATCCAGAGTTGAACAAGCTAGAAGAGTGTTCACACAAATGAAAACACTCTTCACAAGATCAGACCTCAGCTTGGAACTTCGAATTCGCATGGTCAGGTGGCGACATTTTCTCAGTTTTACTATACAGTGGCGAGAGTTGGACTCTTAACCCTAGAGAGGAACCTGGAGGCTTTCGAAATGTATGTACTTGTACAGAAGAATGCTTCGCATACCATGGGTACAAAGAGTAACAAATGAGGAGGTGCTGAGGCGTATGGGAAAACAGAAGGAACTCTTACTGACAATAAAACAACGAAAAACGAGTTATATAGGTCATGTTATGAGAGGCGAGAAGTATGAATTTCTGAGACTCATAATCGAGGGCAAAATACAAGAGATCAGTCGGCAGACGTCAAAATTCATGGTTAAAGGATCTTAGAAGATGGTTTGGATGCTCATCAATAGACATCTTCAGAGCTGCAGTATCCAGGACCATGTTAGCTATTTGGATCGCCAACCTTCGTGAGGAGATGGCGACTTAAGAAGAAAAATGTTACGAAAATGACTTGCTTTTTGAATTAAAAAAAAACATGTCTTACCACTGGAATCGAACCCGAACCGCCGTATTTCAGACTCAGCGCATCCAACCATTGAGCTACGGACTAGTTGACATCTATCTAGACCTTAAAAATATGGTGTTTGTCAACAATGTAATGCGCGCGCCACTCTGAAGTCCGCTGATGCGGTACGGACAACGTTATATTATCTTGTTCAAAGGACAATAATTAGTCAAATACTCACGGTGATTTATAAGCGTTTATTTGTTAATCTGAACCACAGTTTATACCATACCAGAATCAGTTAAACAACTCTCCACGTATTTTGAAGCCAAATCCTTCAACCAATAGGAGAGCTGGGAGTTCTTATCTTGCGCCTGCGCTCAATAAGTGAACACTGCCTTTATAAATAAAACATCAGGTCGGCATATCAATAAGATACCGCCTGTAAGGAGAAAGATATAGAGATGATGTTGGCGAGAATTAACCGTAAAACGAGGCACGCAACAGGCTTCTATTGTGCTTGTATTCAGATGAGATCTCGATTATTGATTTTCTGAGGCAACAGGAAAAGTATGTTGATTGAAAAGGAACCGAAAAGCGAAAACTACCATCTTGTTTGTTCGAGAGTCGGGTTTGTTTGTAGTGCGTTTTGTGGTCTGCTTTCGCGAATTTTGTGTATTAAATCCATAGACTTAGATATATGCAAATGATTAGATCCTAGTTCGACTCTGTCCACGGCCGAGATGACAGTATAATTCTGACGTTTCCTAATAATGCGCATGCTCGAAATATGAGAATCCATGAAAAAATAGAATTTGGCTTCACTAACATCAAAGGTGCCGGCTCAGATTTGTATTCTTAACCATTGTTTATCTTATAAAAACAATGAATTAACTGATTCGGTGACGGTATAAACTGTGTCTGAACTCTAGTACATTAACATTACAGACCACAGTGCTCGAACATTCTAGAACTAACTAATGCGTTGTGACACAACGTCTTCTAAAATCGTGGGTTTTTAACGTCCTCTATTTCGGAGGACTGTCCTCTATTTAATTTAGGGCTAGACCTAGCACGGCACCTAATGAGCTTCCAGTTTACCGATGTATTTGCGATGCAATGAATTGTCTGGGCGTGCTTTGGTGGTTCAGTGGTTGGATGCTGGGTCTGAGATACGGCGGCCCGAGTTTCAATTCTTGCTTTTTAAGGTTATGTTTGTAGAAAGTATTTTTTCTTCATAGTTTCCGTTCTTTGAGCCCCCGTAGCGAGCGAAGCGAGCGGAGAGTCATGCGTGAAGTGAAATAATAAATTGGGTTCATTAGTTGCCGTGCTAGGGCTAGCTCCAAGTCTATGAGCACTTGACCTTATGATATAAGTGTGAGAAGGGTTGGGATACGAAGAACAAAATAAAATCACTTTTAGCAAATATATCTAAAGAGTTCTTTAAAATCGAGCTGGTTCCACAGAACTTTAAACTGCATAGATTGAAAATAATGTTAAAAAGCTTTAAAAAAATTAAAAGAGGGAAAAAATAAGAAACAAAGGAGACGTGCAATTTCTGAAGTATTTCAATTTTCTTGCGACGCTGTTCAGGATTACCATATGAAATGATCGTCCTTTGATTTTACGGAAAGGTGGCAACCCTGCTTTAACTTAACCAGACCCACTGAAATATAGTTGTATATACAATTCAGTGACCAGACCTAATCTGTTTTGAAACATAATTGACATAAAACAGAGGACAAGATGTGAACATTTTATTTTCGCCTAATTAGCTCATATTTTAATGGCAAATTGTATAATTATTACTTACACAAGCTGTCTACATTGGATTCGAGCTACTGCGCATGCTCTAGTTACATAACGTTTACCGTGTATAAATAAGAGGCTTAAATTGTCTATTATTCCTCTACCTAAAACTAAACCGATCAACAAATGAACTTAGACGCTCTGCTTTTTATTAAAAGTTTAACAGCCTCTCTAACGTTTTTATTTACGCTTCCTTCTCTCAAATAGGAGATTTTATTGACCTTGAGGGCTGGAAGCTTGATTTTTCAACCTTACCAGGGTGATTAGTAGATTAGTTACAAATTTGACAAATCGGCATACGGGAGGATTCTTTTTTTTTCCTACTGAAGTGTAATATTTGGCTCATTGTCTCATGACGTTTCCGCAATTTTAATTGACAAGCGTCTAGGGCTCCCACTAAATTTTCGATGCGAAACCGTGCATGCGTAATATGGCCGAATGTACCGGAATTATCCATAGGCATATAACTACCTTTAGTTATAAATATATCTATGGAATTATCCATGTTTTTACGTTCTAGGGCATACTTCAAAAGTAGTGGATTTCTGTCAAGTTTGCAGTTACAAATACCATAATTTAATTCACACATTATTTGTAATAAAAATGCATTATACAGGGTATGGTCAAAGTACGAATGGCGCCAATGGATAGCACAAAATTTGATGATAATCAAACATAATATACCAAATTTTCTGTAGAGTGAAATCATATTTTTGGCAACCAAGCCCAAGGTGTAATAAAAATTGCGAAAACGAGACAATAGTCCAAGTCTTAGTAGCAAAAAATAGAAGGGATGTGTTTGATTTTTGTCTAATTGGTGCTATCCATTAGCACCATCCGTTCTTTGAACACCCTGTGTAATGCATTTGTTGCATTTTATTGAGCGTAGCGAGTATAATTTAGAAGTTTTTGCCTACGTTCTGAATGAAATTATAGTAGCTACATTTGCATACTGGGCAATAATTAATTACTTTTGACATATGTCCTGTAAGTCTTCTAATAATCAATACGAAGACGTCACGAGACAATGGTTCAAACATCACATCTTAGTAGCCAAAACAAAATCAACCATCTCTTTTGAAGATTTGAGGTATGTTTGATTTTTGTTAAATTCGTGACTAATTTAATATTAATAATGATAATATTAATAGTAATAATAAAAACAACGAATTTATTTATAATATATAACAAATTAAATCAATTTTTTTTGTGAGGTGGCAACATACAATTACTTACTGCTGCTCATGAAATCACCTTCGTTAAAATATAACTAAAGAGCTATCACTAAAGGATAAGTAGTAAACTAAAAATAGTGACAAAATGAGAAAAAGATAAAACTAAAGTTAAATCAAATCCGAAAAGATAAAAGCATTACAAAAAAACGCAAAAAGAAAGAGGAAGTAAGAGAAAAGGAAGAAAAATAAACAAAATAGCATATAACAATAACAATAAATAAAAAAAAATAGAAAGTAAGAAAGAAGAAGAAAGAAAAGAAAATATAAAGAAAGGGAAAAGAAAAACAAAATAAAATAACAGTCTTTAAATATAGAGACGCGTGGAGAGAATAAACTCCCTTGTCGTGCTACGAAAAGTTCCCTATTATCTAGCGTTAGTTTCCTGCTCTATTGACTAGGTATGCCCTTAAAAATGAATCAGATAACTCTATCGACTAAGTTTATTTTGCACTCATTATCACTTAAAACAGCATTATTATCTTATTTAATAAAACAGTCTATCTAATATCGAAACACGAATAATAATTAATAATCAATCAGAAAATTATTATTGCGGTGTATTATACAACATACAAGCTATTTAATATTGGTTTATACATGCTTCTTATCTTCTTCAGTTTCTTCGGTAGATTCCTCTCTATTTAATTTATTGATTTCATTTTCAGTTGTGAGCAGATGCTTCTCCTCTCCACCTTCGGTCTCGTCCTGCTGCTGCGTCTGCAAATAGTTCGGAAACCAGAAACATGCGTAAGCTAACTTCAAAAATAGCCATACTAGGAATGCTAAAGCTAAATAGGAACAGGACGAAAACATCATTTTCCACACATTCACAACTACTTTTTGATGTTTCATATCGAATATTTCGCGCAATAACAAAATATGAAACTATCATAAAGAGAATTTAGTATAACGGAGGAGACCCTAGCAACCCCTTAACGATTGCAACAAACAGGCCCCATTAATACCTGCCATTATGTGGGCGTGAGTTTATTTAAGTTGTGTAGTTTTGGAATTAAGACTAGGAATTGTTTTTGTATTAATATCCGAGTATGAACCTCATAATGGGGCCCCGGGGGAGAAGGTAGAATTTGTTTCTTGTCCAATAAAACATACCTATTCAAAGTATTTTTATTTATTTATTTATTACTAAAATTTTATTTCAATTAAAGTCAGGGTGACCACTGACCACCTTTTAGCCCGATAAAAACCCGGAGAAATTGTTGTTCCAGCGCATTCACCATTGTCACACATAGTTCACAAGAAACTATTTATTAAAATATATCTATACGAAACAACGCAACGAATATTTTTTTAATAAAAAACAAAAAACTACCTTTTTTGGAATATCTAAAACTTAGCAAACCAACATAAAAAAGCTAAATCTTTAGGTATTAAAACAAAATTACACTTGTCACATCTACTTAAATTTGGAAGTATATTTTTTATTGGTGCGACAACATTTCAGTAAATCTTTTTGCGCATCTTTTGACAAATATTCTGCAAATTTCTGGCAGGTGAAATTATAGTTTAGTTTTGTGCGCAATTCCATTTTAACCAATTCGACTCGCATTTTATTTCTTGCATCAGGCCAAAGTCCAGACATTATCGTTCTAAATATGCATTGCTAACTGGGAGTATTGGGACTGAAAAAATTATTGAAATAATTTTCTACATTCCCGGAAAATTACCGCACTTAAACAATTTTACCCATATTTCATCCATAGATAGAAGTGAAAAATCTTCTTCTTGAAGTTTTCCTAATGCCAGCGCCGCGCCAGAGCAACAAAACGTTTAAAGCGGGGAATCACCAACCGAACGACGCGAGACAATTATTTCCAGTCGGTCGATTCGTTTGACGATCTTTCATGTTACCATGTTGCTAAGGCGGTCAAACCATTAATATTATTGGAATTATATTATCGACGCACGAAAACCGGAGATTTATCTGAAAAACCGGAGAACGGAGAACCGCTATGAAAATCCGGAGACTCCGGGTGAAAACCGGAGAGGTGGTCACCCTGATTAAAGTACTTGGTTCACTCGTGATGAAAAAAAATTTTGTCAACGCTTGCGATATACCTACATGTTCACAGTGGCGGCTCGTCAGGTGAGGCCACCCCTACCTATTTTTAAATCAACCAACATTCTTTTAACAATATTATAATTTATATTAAAATAGTTGGTAGCGGCCTTAAAAAATCACTTTCATGCAACCAAAGAAATATTCACTTCCAAATCGATTGGAAAGTAAACCGAAAGATACCAGGGCAACGTTTATGAACGCACTTTGTGACAGAAATGTGTACTCTGTAACCATTTACTGAACGCATCCTGGTGAAGTCAAACCACGGCACATATAACAACCAGCAATATCACATCTTCTTTTTTCGCATCTGCGCAAGTCCGCGCGCAAGATATTCCTTGGTAGGAAATCCGTCAATCTGCCGCCAGCGGCGTCGTGTTTTTACGACTGGTTTATTGTATTGCTATTGGAGTTAAATCGAAACCATAGGCGTGTATTTGTCAAATAATTGACATTGTGTCAAAAAGCCATGGTGTTTAAGCAATAAGAACTTGTACAAACCAGAGATATTCTTCCAAGAAGAATTTGTTTAGATTTCCTGCCCATACAACAAGGTATACATATATTTCATAACCCATTGATATTTGATATTTTATAGTACGGCTCTGTTAAAGGAAAATCATATTTATATATATTTCAAATCCAGCCCTGACTTTTCCTACCCAACTGACATTAGCAAGGTCAAATTTAATTTTTCGCTTGACAGGTCGAGTAATATTGCTGGTTGTTATATGTGCCGTGGTCAAACTATCGTATACTAGTAAACGTTTCCCGTACCACATCATAGGGCTTCAGAGTTGCGCGCATTACATTGGAGACAAACGTCATATCTTTAGGGTCTAACGCCGATACGGTGGTCTGGGTCCGATTCCAGTGGTAAGAGATGTTTTTTATTTTTAATAGCCAGCGAAGCGAGCGGAGTGCTGTGCGTGAAGTGTAGTATTAGACATTCTTGTCAACAATGTGGTGCGCGCGTAACTCTGAAGCCTTCTGATGTGGTACGGGCAACGTCTTGCCAGAATTTTCTATACTGAATATTTAGGACTTGGGGCTAGCCCTGGCACAACACCTAATGAGCCCAATGTACGATTTCACTTCATGCATGAACCTTCGCTCGATACGGGGTTCAACGAACAGGAACTAATAAAATCTAAGACAAAGCATGCCCAAAATAAAGAAAAAAAAACTTTTTACAAACATAACCCTTTATTTTTTGTTAAACCGACAGGAATTGACACTTTGACAAGGGAAGGGAGTAGACAGATAATCTCGCTTTACGGCTGCGCGCAGTACGTGTGATCGAAAATCGAACGGACGCCATTAATAGGAGCCAGACATTCAAAGCGGCACCTCCGTGTATTTTGGTCATCTTTCTTGTGAAAAACTCTCAGAATGCTTCAATTTGTCCATAACAATACAGTGTTTTGTTGTTCTTATGGCTGTAAAAGTCGCAATGACCGAAAGGAGCCTGGAATTACTTTTCACAGGTAAATATATTCTACACCTAGTTCTTGCTGACGCTAATATATTTTTTTTTGTGTGAGCTGAGATATAGATTATTTCAAAATATGTTTACGACTATACTTCAGGCTGCCTTTCTTTGTAATTTTATATTAGCTTTGTTAGCATTCTCAGTCATGATTGCTAATAAGAATCACATAATAACCCTTGAAAATGACCTGTCGCGCAGTGGCGTACATTGTTTTGATCTTTTAAGATAATATATTTCTTATATTTCAATCATTGCATTTTGTGATTTAAGCCAGTAATAGAAGTATTATGGAGTATAAAATATCATATATAATTTAGTGGCGAGAATATACCTAATAAGGCATATGCTTGCTGGGATTATAATAAAATATTCATGAAACGCCACTGCTCGAGAATGCGTGAAGCCTTAACGACGCTTGTCAAATCGTGGAGCCAACCCGTAACAGAATAGCTGCCGGTTTTACCCGTCCACTCCCTTCCCTTGTCAATGAATTGACACTTTATTGCATTGCAAAGACATTGGTAAACTGTAGGCTCATTAGATGCCTTGCAAGGTCTAGCCCTAAGTACATTCAAGTATCAAGCATCAAGTAAGCTTTGACAAAATAATAAAAAAGGAGCAGCGTTCTGTCAAATTGTCAATAGTTTTCGAGTTTATTGAACATTATTAATTAACTTGTGCATAATAAAACCATTGATTTGTATAGGAGTGGATAAGCAATAGCCGCCTGTCGCACTATTCAAAAGTGGCAACCTATGGGCGAAAAAACAGGTTTCTGCGCATGACAAAATCGACGTAAAATGGAAAAACGTAAACAAAGAAGATACCGTTTTGTCATGCGTGCTAAAACACTTGCCGTCTCAGCAGGCGTCGGTCAGGATCGAACTTGGCTTTTGTCTTTGACGTGTTTTCGTTTTGACGGCGCGGGGTTTTGAGTTAATAATTCGAGTTTTTACTTTTTTTTACTTTCTTTGGACCTAGTGTCTGTAGTTGCTTAATTAGTTTTAGTTTAGTGGTTCACTTTTGTGGTTTGTACGTAACCTATTTTGATTTTCGTTTACATTGAACAATACGCAGATAAACAATCGGCGATGCTACCAAAATAGAATCCTGAAAGTGTATGGTTGTGTTTTGTAGTAGTAGAGGCAAAATACCCGGGATTTCCTATTTCAAGTAGGTCTAATTATTATAAGTATTACTTATTTATACCTTATTGTTTGTTTCACTACGCTAACTGGGGCCTATTTTACAATCGGCAAGACTCCTCTACCGAATATTTGGTGAAATAATCACTTTCGAAGTCCGGGCCTGCCTATTTACCTTCACGGCGCAACAGCTAGCTCCTACTAATTTTCTAATGCGCAAGTCCAAATAGAAATATCTTTGTTTACATTTCGCGGTCGTAAATTTGCCATGTTTGGTCTATTTATTGCTTATCCACTCCTATACAAATCAATGAATAAAACTCTTAGAAAAGCGTGTTTTGGTATGAAAATGTTGTTTTGAGTACAAGAAAATAGGAAGAAATTCTGTAAGTAGTGCAATCTAGATTTATAAAATTCGTAAAACTAAAAACTGATTTTGAATACGTTTTTGGATAATGAAGATGCCCAGAGGCAGGTGCTTATTTGTGTTTAACTGGTTGCAGGCGCAGGGGGTAAAAGTATTTCTCAAGCTACGTTGCCAAGTAAGTAATATAAATATGGTTATATTTTTCGATTTTTTCGTTTGCTTTTCCTCAATTCTTGTAATTTATTTTAAATACCTAGTTTTAGTTGGACTTGATTGGCTCTCCTATTTTGGCACGTTTTAATGCAAACAAGTTAAAAATTAACCCATACTAGGCGATGTTGCCAAGTTTAGACTTGGATAGAAATAGTTTAAATTTTGACATTTCTTTTCTTCTTTACCGATTCCGCAAAGAGAGCGAGAGAGAAAGAGAGAGTCATATACCTACTTTATCTCTCTTGCGAGTTGCAGTGGATTAATCTAAGAAAATCATCACGATAATATAATAATTTATATGTAGGTACATATTTGTTCCCAAAAACTTCATATCTCAAATAACGACATTTATAATAATCTAAAAAGATATGAATAGCTCTCACTGTCATATAAACCTATTAATATGCAAAATAAATACAGCTACTTTTCCACAATTAAAAAATACATGTCCAAGTATGCCACTTACATATTAGGTCAAAATGTCCATAACGTATTTTGACATATGTCATAATCATATGACAACTGAAGCTGTCAAATATGTCAATTATAATTGTCAAATTCTATTTCTAAACTAAAGAGTATCGAGAATACATCTTACATACTTTGGTCGATATGCCCTATATTAAGGGAAATAGTGACGAATTTAATTAACTGTCATATTTGACACTTTCTTAAACTGTTCTACTAAATAACTGTACATAATAACATTTTAATAAAGGATGACTTTGACATATTTCAACATAAATTTTGACATATTTCCATGGCATTTCAATGACATATACGTATTTTGACATATGTCAATAGTGAATCGACAAGAGGGTTTTTTAACGATTAAAAACATTGTTTTGCTATATCCACTTATCTTACAAATTTGAACAAAAATGCGTTTCGAGGAGAAATTTTGATATACCTACGTCACCACCCTATAACTTCTATAATATAATTACCTTTTCTTCACTCTTAGCATGTTTATTCAAGCAAGCGGTAATATCGTCCAACGATCCTACAAAGCCCATGCTCTTCTTTCTCTGTTCTAGTTCAAGATTCTCTTGCATTTTTCTTAAACTTTCTTCCACCACGTGTAAGTTGGAGAAAAGTCGCTGTTTTCCTTTCAAAAATCGCGTGAAAATCCATAAAGATATTAAAATACAGAAACAGAACCAGACTCCAAGCCCGATTTTTATTGCGGAATCATCTTTGGCAGTCATGTTGTTGTTCTCTGTACAAGTTGGGGAAATGAAACGATTGTAACTAAGGGACATTCAAACGCTTCGATTAAAAAGGGAAATAATATCGATACTTTTAAATTATTAATTTGCAAGAAATCCGGCTTAGGTATATCATTTGGCGAACATGACTGCGAATGATCGAATGCCACATATACCATGAAAAATTGAAGTTAAAATCTATAAGTACGCTTTCTGAATTTGAGGATTCCCTTATTTAGTTTAAATTCGATTAAATTAAGTATATTTACATGCTACTATAACGAGTGGCAAGGTTTGTTAATTGATTGAAATATCTGTATAGTTGTGGTACATTAATACCTCAGACTCAGAAATGCGTGGAAAGAAATCTGAGCGTATTACAAGAGATGCATATCGGATCATCATATCACCTGACGCATCGGAACATGTAATAATAAAATGGACCATACACCTGGAGCATGTTCAGAAATACCCACCCCGGGGGGCGATTTTACTAAATATATTTCACCCTAGCACAAGACACGCCCACCGTAATACGTCAGCTTCAAAAATCTCCGATATACTCGGCGTCAGCACATCGCACTAAATATACTGCGCTCCAGCACAGGGCTTGGTGTTCAGCAGAGCCGCCGTAATATAAGCAAATTTTACAGAAATATACAAATATATTTTATTCTGTAAACTTTGATATAAGGTATATTATGGTCTTTTTCACCTGTTTTCGAAATGCAAAGAATTTTTACATTTATTTTTCACTTCATGCAATTCTCGCTTTATTCGCTGCGGGACGCAACCAACAAAAACTAACCCAAGCTAACCCAAGGCATGACAAAAAATTAACTAATCCAAAAAAATAAATACAAAAAAATCTTGCAAGGGCCAAACGTCGAAATCATTGCTAGCATTTTCAACCAGAGCCTTACCACTTGAGCCAAACTTCTACATATCTGCTTTCCTCAAAAAGACTCATACAAATGTGTGTCAGACTGCTAGCCGAGATGACACCAAGCCCAGTGTTGGAGCGCAGTATATTTAGTGCGATGTGCTGACGCAGAGTATATGGGAGATTTTTTAAGCTGATGTATTACGTTGGGCGTGTCTTGTGCTGGCGTGAAGTATATTTAGTAAAATCGCCCCCGGGGGAATGGTAATACCCGATTCGCCTCTAGCGAGCCGCGATTACAAACCATAATGACAGTTGGGTGGGCGGGGCTTGAATTGTTTACCATTTGGAGGGTTTATTTGAATGTCTTGTCGGTCCAGCGAGTTTCCTGTAACGGTTCTAGTGTTGCAGTGGTTCGATGCTGCGTTTCCGACGCGACGTTGCGGGCTCGATTCCTGGCAGTGGCAAAGCTTTTTTCTTTAAGTTATGTTTGTAAAAAGTTTTGTTTTATTAATTTTGGGTACGCCTTGGGTTAGCTTTGGTTAGTTTCTTTTTCTTGAGCCCCCGTAGCGAGCGGAGGGTCACGCGTGAGTGAAATATTAAATGTTCTAAAATAGTAAACAAACCATGTCCCGCCTATTATGGTTTATAACCGCTGCTCGCTCGAGTCGAGTAATACTTGGGACTTCCCAAATTCGTTCAGAAACCGAACGCGAAACAAATGACGCCATATATTTCCGTTCAGAAATGATAATGGGAACAGCCCATAGGCATATAACTAAAATGTCTATGGAATAGCTCAAGGTGTTCCTAAATGACCCTGCTAAATTAGGCGGGTAATAATTGCCTGACATTTGTGGAATGCGCGTTGGTGAAAAAGTGAAGTTTATCTTGTCATTAAACTTTGAGAAATAGTTGAAAATTATAACTTTTGGTGTTTCGGCCTGATATTTGTATGTCTTTTCTTTGTATATATGAACTTTTACCCAAAAAATGGATATTAATGTGAATGAATTTGTCTGTCTCCTAGATGAAAAAGGCAATCCCGGAATGGAAGGTGACCAAATTTATTTACAAAAAAAAATTGAGCAAGTCTGCTAGTACTCGAGACACTGATGTGTAAACATATCCTATATCGCCATGAAAATCTAATGCCACCTTAGACCGCGTGATGCTTGAATATAGGCAACCACTTATTTGGAATTGGTAGCCTGACGTTAGAAGGAACACTTGTTACGCTAACGGTTACAGACAGCCTGCAAAACCCCCGTCACAGATACCGCCTGACGTGCATTACATTTGTAACGTTTACGTTAGAATGTCTAATATTACACTTCACGCATAGCCCTCCGCTCGCTTCGCTCGCTACAGGGGCGCAACGAACAACAGCTAACCAAAACTAACCCAAGGCATGCCCAAAACCAAGAAAAAACTTTTTACAAATATAACCTCAAGAAAATAAAAAATAGTATTAAAACTAACCGTAAAAATCAACGCGAGCGAAGCCGCGGATAAAGTGTCCTATGTTCTTTACTATACTCTTGAAAACATATGTACAAAATTTCATGATGTTCGGAACGGTTTATGCGTGAAAGCGTAAGAAACAAACAAACAAACACATTCGCATTTATAATATTAGTTAGGATTCTTTAATTATACTTGCTGGCAGCTTCGGGGTGGATTAATTCACTGCACAAATTCGACATGAAAATCTACACAGCTTATTCACTACCAGCTACTCATCTTGGGCCGACATCGTTTGATTTGGGAAAGACAATAACCAAATTTTTCAAATTTAAGAAGTGGGCTATGACTCAATATTGTTTTAATCGTCTGGGCATCTGAATATAACTTATGACACTTAAAATAATAATATGCTTTTTTATCGTCTAAAATCCGTTTAAAAACGATTTTAAATGACAAAATTGTATAAAAATCCTTCACGGCCATCCTGGATTAGCTTGCTCCTCAATGGGCACGGCTTATAATGTCACAATCGGTTTACACATTCCATCCCCCCATTTCCGTCCACACTTTTCCGTCCCATTTGCCGAGATTTACCCTCATACCGCCGCGTAAGATGTTTACACATCAAAAAGATGATGAGTATGACAAATGGTGAAAGGCGTTCATATATAAATACCAAGGTTTACCGGCACATCTCCCCGATGACGTCATTTTGATCACCTTACCCGTACCGTACCTTCGCATTACCATCCGTTTCTGAACGCACTCCAGAAGTGAAACTTCATCCGCACAAAGCAAACGTAGAATAGCCTACAGCCTATACTAACGTGCTAAAGAGACTCCGATATAATTTAGTTTAAAGCCTGTCGATAAGCGTGCGGTGCGCGCGTATCTAAAACACTGTGCAGGCCTGCAGGCTATTATCCGTGTCTCTTTTGTGCGGATGAAGTATCACTTCTAGTGTGTAGGCCACGAGCACACCTTTTTTTAATGGAACACCCTGTATATTCTCAAACTCTTGAATCCTGCTTGAAATTCTGAAAATGTATCCTATAACTCGTTGTAATATGTTTTCGAGATATTTATTACTTGCAGAATCTAAACGGCTTTAGAGAGAACCCAATTGCACTTTCCGATCTTAACTTCTAAGAGCTATCCCGCGGTCCTGATTACAGATGGTACTTACCATCCGAGGGCTTTTTAATATAAAAATAGAAAGTGCAATATGTTTTGCTCCAAGTTGCCCTGTTTGGATTTTAGAGGTAGTAAACGTGGTGAATATGATATCAATATATCGACAACATAAGAATTTATAGATATCATGAGTAGTTATATGAAATATATACAGAATGAGTTAGAAAAATGGAGGCAACGAGTGTCACACCAGAATTTGAGTCGGAAGAAAACGCGAATTTTGCATGTTGTAAAAAGAAAGTAAATAGTACTCTTGTGTGCATAACGTGTGGAAGAGTCTCTCATTCATCGTGTGCTATAAGAGATTGGCGAGATATGGTGAAAATCTTGGGAAAAACACGATTGGTGTGTAGACCATGAAGGTCAAAGTCCACAATGCCCATCAGCTGATAAGGGTAAAGAAATAGAAAAAAAGATGTCGAAATCATCTATCTAAAGTCTTTATTAGATTAAATGAGAAGTGAGAATTAAATTCTTGAAGAAAATAACTCGTTGCTGAGGGAGAAAGGTAGGAATGTCCAAAAATGAAGATCCAAATCCTTAAACCTCAACGGAAGAAATTCTTGAACTGATGGAAAAAAGACTGACGCACAAGAGCAGGAACAACGGATACTGAGCGCTAAACCGTATAAATAAAAACAAGAGGGAATCAAAACAGAAATGGCTTTCCGAGCAATGCCAAGAAATAGAAGCAATGGAAGCAAAATACGACACTTTAAACATGCATAAGAAGATAAAAGAAGCGGCAGGTATCTGTAGAAGCAGGAGCGCGGCCACATTACAGAACGCGCAGGGCAAAGTGATACTGGAAACCTCAGAAAAACTGAAGGAATAGTGCAGCTATTTCGGGATACTCGGCCGGAAGAATCTCCTGATCAGGGCCAAGGCTTGGACCTAATAAAGGCAGATATGCAGTATGCCCTGTCAAATTCAAAAAATGGGAAGGCTAGTGGCCCTGATGACGTCTATGTCGAAACTCGGAAAATACTGCAGAACGAAGATACACTGGACATCCTGGTAACACTATTCAACCTTATATACCAAAACGTCAATATACTCTCTGATTGGCTGAGGTCCACTTTTGTCCCTCTCCTCAAAAGAGCGAAGGCCAAGAACTGCGGCGATCATCGTCTTATTAGCTTGATCAGTCATGTGCTTAAACTCTTCCTGAAAATAATACACAAAAGAACATATACCTACACGAGGTACGAGACGATGATGGGTGGCTCTCATTTCGGTTTTCGCAATGGTTTCGGAACAAGGGAGGCATTATTCAGCATACAGGTTCTAATCCAAAGGTGCCGGGGCGTATCGGTGACCGTTTACGCATGTTTTATCGACTATTAGAAAACCTTTGATATAGTTAAACACGAAAAACTGATCAATACTCTCAAAGGAATAGGATTAGAAGAAAGGAACCTCAGAATTATAGCCAACCCTTACTGGAATCAAACTGCCCACATAAGAATCGATAACAGCACGTCCGACGAGATCAAAATCCTGAGAGGCGTCCGTCAGGGGTACATTTTATCGCCACTGATATTCAACCTGTATTCCGACGGAATATTCCAAGAAGCATTATACGAGTGCGATGAGGGGATCACTGTCAATGGGATTAAGATAAAGAATCTGAGGTATGCGGATGACACGGTTCTTTTAGCCGACTCCCTGGAAGGACTGCATGAACTGGTTAAGCCTAAACGTGAAAAAGACAAAGTGGCTGGCAGTTAGCAAGACAAACAACGTGGACGGACTGCTGAAAATCAGTAGGCAACGGATTGAACAGGTGAAAACATTTAGATATCTTGGGTGCCAGTTAAACGAGAAGTGGGACGGCGCACATGAAACTCGTGCAAGAGTGGAAGAAGCTCGTGCTGCGTTCCTGGGGATGCGCAATGTACTTTACAGCAGAAATTTAAGCTTGCCTCTACGAATCCGATTGCTTCCCTGTTACGTATTCAGCATACTGTTCTATGGAATGGAAGTTTGGCCCTTGACAGATGCGATGTGCAAGAAATTGGAGGCCTTTGAAATGTGGACGTACAGAAGGATCCTGAGAATTTCCTGGGTGGAGATAGTACGCAACACCGACGTACTTCAGCGCCTCAATAAACAGCTCGAGGTCCCTTTCACACTAAAAAAGCGCAAACTGGAGCATTTTGGTCACATCTTAATGAATGACAAGTATCGACTTTTGAAACTTATTATAGAAGGGAAGATCGAAGGACGGCGAGGCCCGGGTAGAAGAAGGGTGTCCTGGCAAAGAAATTTAAAGTAATGGTATGGAGTGAGTATCACCACATTATTTCGTCGAACTGTAGACAAGGTCCAGATAGCGCTGATGATTGCCAACGTCCGAGGCGGACATGGCACCTGAAGAAGAAGAAAGGGAAATAAAAAACCTAAACAAAGGGGCGGAAATGAACATGTATTCATGGCAACACCGTAAATCCATCAATGTCGTACGAATCTGTTGCGGCACCGGCAACTCTGCACGGAGATCTTGCCGGCATAACTGAAAACGAAGAAGAAAATCGCAACCATAACCGGAAAAAGGACTTCCACTTTGGAGTTGGCGGTGTTCGGACGTAGGAAGGGAGTCCGGTTTTCTAACCTGAATTCGCACGGGAAGTGCACGTGATTCGCGGCAGAAAGCGTTGGGCGTTGGTTCGAAAGGGAAGTCGTGGCCGGTTAGGACAGTGTTTAGGGTGGGTCGCTTAGTGTAGGGTCGATTCCAACGAAGATTCTTCCAGATTCTTGCACGTGACTACGTGATCTGAAGGAGATCGGGGCGGTGGGCCCTGCGGAGATGAGAAGTATCTCTGACAGCAACTGGTTATATCTGCATTGAGTGAAGCCCCTTTGCATAAGACTCTAACCGTGCATGTACAAGATTTAAATGTGTGTGAATGTCCAGCCGGTGGTGTTCGTACTTTAAAACAAGCCGTGCATGTACAAGTCGGAGTCCCAGGAGTATATACTCGACATACTGGAGGCTCCAAAAATAGTATCTCTATCCACCACGGTGTAACTTATCTGGGATGGGTCGCCCCAGCTCTAACTAAGCCGGGATAGAGGTCTTTTCTGGCTGAATTTGCTCACGCAAAAGGCCAGTAGAGAGTTTACTACTACTACTGCTATAACCGCAAAAACAATGATTACTTTAAAACTCAAAATAGGCATTGTTGGAAGTTGGAAAGTAAACAAAAACCAAATAAAAATCCTAATAATGAGAAACAAATTAAGCTCTATGAGGACCAGAAATGGAAAGATCACCTGCGAAAAAGCAAGGCCACCCGAAAAACTGGCAAACGACTAGCAAGACTTTCTACAGTCCACAGTGAACGCCAGCAAAAAATTTTGGCTGTATGTCCAAAGTTAAAGAAACTGTAAATGAGGAAATAATTAAGAATTATATTTGCAAAAACGCCCAAACCAAAGCAGAAGAGGTTGAAGTGAAACGAGTTGTTTTGGTTGGTGTTGGTGTCAGTATGGAATTAAAAGAGTTAGTTTGTGGAGAACAGTTTTGGCCATTGTGAATCGTATTTCAGCGATTTGACTTCTTTTTGGGGCGCAATTTCTTAGGTCACACTGTAGGAATATTAGCTTATTCCGTTCCACTAAATTCAGTTCAATTACGAATGATTTTTGATGTTTGGGATATGAATCTATTCAGGCTTATCTCATGTAGTTGGTAATTGGAGAGCGTAGTAGACTATTTAATACCTACAATGTATACATTTAATTTATTATAGATTACTATATTTAGTATATATTGGGTATCTCTTTGGTTTGACGCCGCGTGCCCTATAGTAGTAGTCACATGATATAAAATATCCAATTAAAACATCGAAAATCATAATTTGTTGAACGTCTTGAATTTTGAAAGCGAGGTCGTTTCATCTTTCTGGCGACCCTGACACGGGTGTGCTGGTTTTTAATCTTGAAATATTGTATTCATCTTGCAATATATTTCACTAATTTTTTCATTTTTAAATACATAAATAATAATTGTTTCTGATTCGCTTAATCGTATTTGGCTAAAGCAAGAATTTAGCATTTTTATATTACACTTTCAATTAGCTTACAGCTTCAATAATCTTAATTTTTTGTAGTGACCGTTGGGTTAAGATACCGGTTTATTGGTGGATAATTGCGTCTCTCATTAGTCAAATTCATGTAATTTGAAAGTGGCTTAGTCCAAATTTACAGATAACGTAATTATTTCATCGTTTAGGGGTCACGCACATTATTTTACGTATTTCCATTCAAATTGAACAGTATTATTTGGGGAATTCTTGGAGTAAGTTCTATATATTTCTGTAAAGGTAGTAAATTGAATTTTCAGTAGTTTCTTCGAATTTTCCCTCATAGTATTGTTGGTTCTAATATTTTTTCTTTCCAGGCTTATTTAATTAAATTTTCAGTTTATTTGTTACATCAAGAATATAATTATTAGCGCTCGCCCTGTCGCGTCTCAACTCTGATGTATCGACATTAATTTGCATTTATGAGAGGTTAATCTCACATGTGTAAATTTATCTGTTTTTTTTTTTCTTATCTTTTATCTAAATTTCTATCTCAATGCGAGATAGTGACCTTATCTTTAATTAATTGAGGCGTAATTACGCTCAATTATCGTTTATGTGCCAAGGGCAATACATATATAAAAAGTAATAGAAATTACTTATTTGGCGTTATAAGACTCGTTTATAGAGAGGTTGTACCTCTATTTTTCTTTTTATCCTTAAATTCAAGTTATCTTTTATTTAGATTTGCCGAGAGCCACTGTCTGGAACGTAGTTCCATCATTTTATTTTGAATTTTAAATTTCAGTCATGATTTCTTTTGAATTTCATAACTTAATGTAAAGAAAAAGAATATCTTGAGTAACAGTAGATATTTATAATTTTTTACTCAACTTAAAATTGTAATTTAAGCTCTGATTATACCTGCTTTAACCAGTAAATTTTCAAATTGTTGATTGCTTCCTCCTATGTAACAGTCTAACTGAGGTCCACACGATATTTCCCTGAACATTAGTTAATTAGCAGTATACGTTGGTCTAAGACTTGTCTATTTCTTTCATGTTTATGACTGATTGGAGACGTCGACGACAGCTGTACCGTGCAAATTGGTGGGAATAGTTACATGGATTACCTGTAAGTCCTGGATAACCCTAACTCAATTGAACTTAGGAACAGGCAGAAGCAGTTCCAGTGGAGGTCCCAACACGATCGCATGGTTACCGAATAACTGAACGAAGTTAAGTATCGGTCAGTCAGAAGATACATCGATTGTAAAGACCAACTATTTGTTATTATTAATTTTTTTTTAATCTTTTAATTTTTATTCTCATCACAAAGTAAATTTATTCATAAACTTCATTTCCAATAATTTCATCAATCATATTTGTAATTTAATTATTATTATATTGATAATCTTCATTTCACATAATACCATCACTCATATTGATGAGTGAATTCCTTTGTTTAATTTATCGCCAGATTGAGGTCGGTGAGACACAAATTATAAGGGCAAATATCTGACATTCTTATCTTTATAGTTATTTAATTTAATTTATTTATTTACGGGACATGCCCAATCGAACATTTTAGAACTTATACTGATAAAAATTACAAATAAATTTCATTACAACTGAACTTACAATCAAAATAAAACTGAACATAAAATACATGATAAGATCAGACAATATGACAATTAATACCTCTAAGAACAGATCTTAACTGGCTTAAAGATAGGAAAAACACTCGGCAGCTGATTGGCCAGTATCATCATCCGGTTCAGAGAGTTGAATCTACCATATGTAGTACGATGATGCTCCACCTGAAAGGTGCTACTACCCCTCAGTACCCTAGCTGGAACTTGAAAATGGACATTAAATAGGAGATCCTCACTTTGTATAATATTGTAAACGATTAGTTTTTAGTAACACGTTTTATTTCGCCAATATTGTAAACGATTAATTTTTAGTAACACGTTTTATTTCGCCAATACACCTTCGCCAGTACAG
>MU188882.1:0-18811 GCA_016904865.1 Pissodes strobi
ATGTATATATGTATATTAAACATTTTCTTTGATATTCTTGGACCTTACTAGTTATAGATTTTGATATTTGAGCAAATATACCGAAATGGTTGCCTTCTTTCTGCATACCTAATATGAACAAAAACGATCATCAGATATGAGATATTTTAGACAAAAACTGACTAGTCACTGAACTTTACATGAAAAAACAAATTCAGTTTTTACCTGTTTGAGAAGTAGACGCAAAATCACTGTGTAGATTAAAAACTAAGACGGCCATGACACATTTGATACCGGAATTTTTCGTTTCATTATCTATAATAATAACTCCTCCTTCTAAAAGTGTCAGAAATGGTACATTTTGTACTGTCCGCCCGCTATGCTGGCTTGTAGATTATATACAAAATATTGAAATTTAAAACCAACATTTTGTGGATATACGAAGGTAAGGGTAGAGGGCAATAAAACCATACTTGCCAACATGCCTGTTGCATTAGGGTCGGGCATATTAAATGGCCTAAATTTTGTTTTAGGGATAATTAATTCAAATTTACCAACTTCATAAATTTAATTGGGACACCCTACATATTATGTAACTTCTGAATTTTATAATAAATTCTAGATATATTTCATGTAATACTATTTCTTAAGTTTAACAGTTTTCGAGGTATTGACATTTCAATATCGAGGTTTCTCTTAATAGCGATTCGCCAAAGATACGAATTACTTAACTTAAAATAAGCCATTAAACAATGCAATAAATCAACTATAATGCATGATAATATTAGCCTAAAGTACATTGAATCGTTGACACTACATACAAAACTTGTGATAATACAGTTCTTATACTATTAAAACAGAAAAAGAATTGTTCCAATTCTTCCGTTATCTAATTCTTTAAATTATCAAATTTGGTCGATATTTATAAACTTTCGTATTCAAATAAATCTATAAAAAGCCTAATGGGGTTAGACCACCTAACCACGCTGTCCATTCAATTGATCCGCACCTTCCAATCCACCTAATTTGGAAAGCAATATCTAAATAGCCACAAGTCGCTCACGAATAATGTAGTGGATTAGTTTTACTGATACCAAATATAATTTGGGAGATCAGAATCTACGTCATTTGGATACATCACGTTTAATGCTGAAGTTGAAGTTTCACGTACAAGAACGATTAAATGTACTTTAGGTTAGTATTATCATAAATTAATGCTGATTTAATTGATTTTTAATATCTTTTAACAGCTTGTTTTAAGTTTAGTACTTGGTAAAATGTCGCGATTCGGAATTATGATAAATCTCGCTATTCAGATGTCAATATCTCAATGACTTTAACTTAGAAATATAGTATATTATTTTATCATAGAATGCAAAAATTACATATTATACAGGGTGTTCCATTGAAATTTTTGAAGTTGATATACACTTAGGCCTTTTGAATAAATGTCTTTTGGAAAATATATAAAAACTTAAAATAAAATCCACCGGTCCGAACGGTTTTTGATAAAAGTCAACAGACAATTTTATACGCGTGTAGTATATCTATTTTTTTCGTGCGCACTCTACCTTAAAAACAGTACATACCGCAGACAGCATTAACTTAATCCTGTATTTTTCAAATGAATAATTCAAATAGTCGACAGCTTTTTTCAACTGATGCTCTTATAGTCTGCAGAAAATGTCTTTAAGAGAATCTGAAACGAATGCGAATATTCTAAAATACAATGCACAGGGTTTTCATTTATATTTTGACACCCACCTATAGAGTTTATTAAGAAAGATAGACAAAAACTTTTTATATAAAAGTTGTATGGTTTTTCTCGATTATCTTTTGAACATATCAGTAAAAACAAATGAGCATCGCAAAGTTAAGAAAAATGAACAACTTGGACTCTCTAGAGAAATCTAAACACATTTATCGTACAATATCATATACCTCTCTATCGCCCTCCGAGCGATAGAGCCTACCAAACCTTTTTTTCAACCATAGCTACCGCTTTTGACTCAATACAGGTCGATCACCCCAGTTCAGAAATAATCGTTCTGGGAGACTTCAATGCCCACAACACCAACTGGCTCAAACATCACAACAAGACCGACAACGAAGGTAGAGAAGCCTGAAGCATTTGCCATCAGCTGCGGGCTTACTCAGCTTGAAGACGAACCAACTCGAATCTGAGAGAGGGGCGAATTCGCCGCCCTCCTGGATCTTTTTCTAACCGCCAATCCTGACCAGTACACAATTACAGTTGGTCCGCCATTAGGTACTTCCGACCACAAACTTATTACAACGGTTTGTGAATTGTCACTCATACAGAAGGATCAATCATTGCCTCGCAAAATCTGGCATTACAATTCTGCAAACTGTGACGATCTAAGGGAGTTCTACCTAGATTTTCCTTGGCTCGACGTCTGCTTTGGCACTGACGACCCGTCAGTGTGCTGCGAAGAGATCACGCAAGTAATCTCCTCAGGAATGGAAGCATACATCCCAAATTCCATCAAGTTACCATCAAAAGGAAAGCCCTGGTTCTACAGAAGATCCGAAAGAGCCGTAGGTAGGAAACGGCAAGCCTACAAGTACTGGCAGCAAAATCAGACCGCTGAAAATCGCAATTATTTTGTCGAAGCGAGAAGCGAATGCAAACGTGTGATCGACGAAACTAAGGACAAACACAATCAAAGGATCAGGAATAAACTTTTGCAATGCCCCAGTGGTTCCAGGAATTTCTGGTCGGTAGCAAAGGCAGTAAAGAACACCTTTACAAATACGTCTCTCCCACCTTTGACAGACGAACGTGGCATCACGGCGACTACAGCCAAGGAAAAAGCAAACATGCTCGCCAAAATGTTTTCATCGCACTCTACCTTAGATGTCCCCCAAGGCAAGACTCTCCCCACTATATCGAACATCAACACTACAATGGCAGAAGTCAAGTTTCATCACCGTGATATTCGTAAAATCCTTAAAGAACTAGATACGCAAAAGGCATCAGGACTGGACGGAATACCTGCCATCGTGCTAAAGAACTGCGCCAACGAATTAACACCCGTTTTTTTCAGGCTTTTTTCTCTGTCGTACGGAAAAGTTATTTACCCATCCTCTTGGAAAGTCGCTCGAGTGCAACCTGTTCCAAAAAAAGGCAAGAAACCACGCCCTCAAACTCTCGTCCAATTGCCTTGCTTCCAATAATCTCCAAAGTCATGGAACGTGTAGTAAATCAGCAACTACTCAACTACATTAGCGATAATCAATAAGGCTTTTGCAAAGAGAGACCTACAGGAGATATATTGGCCTATGTCACTCATATATGGAGTAGGGCAATTGAGAACTACGGAGAGTCTCGAGCGATTGCGTTGGATATTTCAAAGGCATTCGACAGAGTTTGGCATGACGGACTGCTCAACAAACTGCCGTTCTTCGGACTGCCAGCCTCTCTCTGCAGCTGGCTTGCCAGTTTCCTTAAGAACCGATCTCTGCACGTTGCAGTTGATGAACACATCTCAGACACATTCACCATCAACGCGGGCGTGCCTCAGGGCGCAATACTTTCACCAACTCTGTTCCTCATCTATATTAATGACCTGCTGATCGAAACGAATAATCCTGTTTACAGTTTTGCAGATGACAATATCCTTGTTTCCCACTTTAGATCAGAAAAATCCTTTCCAGCGACTGAGACTCATCACCACAGACAGGAGCAGATTACAGCAATTAATCAAGACCTGGAGAAAGTTCAAACTTGGGGCGACCGAAATTTAGTCCAGTTCAATGCAGCAAAGACCCAAGCAGCAACGTTTACCAAGAGGGCCAATAGAGTGGGCCCTGACATCATTATGGCAGGATCGACTATTCCTTCATCCTCGTCAATCGGACTGCTGGGTGTCTCGGTCAACAGCAATATGTCCTGGCATGACCACGTTGACAACATCGCAAAATCAGCCTTCCAGAAGCTTGGTGCGCTAATTCGCAACAAAAAACTCTATACACCACAACAGTTGCTCTTACTGTACAAATCGCAAATAAGACCGTGCTTAGAATATTGCTCACATCTGGGGTGCCGCCCCAAAGCACACCCTACAGCTGCTGGATTCCATTCAGAAGAGAGCTGTGCGTCTCTCGGCGATGACCCGGAATCTGATAGTCTGGAACACCGCAGACATGTGGCCGAGATGTCTCTGTTTTACCGATACTTTCACGGCAGATGTTCCCAGGATTTGGCCCGCCTCATCCCGCCCCTGGCAACTCCTGTCAGAGACTCACGACAGAAGGCAAGAGCGCACCAGTTCGTCGTACAACTGGAAACACCTAGAACATCGCTTTACAAGAACTCTTTGGTCTGGCGCACTGCATCACTGTAGAACTCACTCCCAGGACACCTATTTCCCACTAATTACAAACTACAACTATTCAAGAACCGTGTCAATCAACATCTTCGCACACACACCGCTCGTCGAGCGCCATAGGATTTCCCTTTAGTGTGTGTGCCACTGCCATAAAAATAAACTATCTTTAGTTGTTTACGAAATATTGACAGTTGAAAGTCGGGCATTTTAACACTTTGACAGGCTTTGAAGGCTTCCTATCTTAGGTTTTCATAAGCTATTTAATGACAGTAACTTTGAATTTAACCGGAGGTTTATAAGTTCCGGTTAATTTTATCCCCGGGTTAAATTCAAAGGTACTGTCATTCGATAGCTTATGAAAATCTAAGATAGGAATGTGCAAACCGTTTTCATTGATCTCGTGCAGTTTAGATTTTAGAGCCTGTCAAAGTGTCAAAATGCCCGACTTTCAACTGCCAATATTTCTTAAACAGCTAAATATAGGTATGGGATATTATACACGAAATGTGTTTAGATTTCTCTAGCGAGTCCAAAATGTAGTATGTAGGGTATTCCATTAAAAAAAAGTTAAGGAGTTCATTTTTTTTAACTGTGCCATGCTCATTTGTTTTTATTGATATGCTCAGTAGATAATAGAGAAAAAACCATACAACTTTTGTATTAAAAGTTTTTGCCTATCTCTTTTAATAATCTCTGTAGGTGGGTGTCAAAATATAAATGAAAACCTTGTACAAGTTAAATGCATATAATCACGTGTTTTAATTTGCAAATTCAGAGTAAAAAGACATTCCGTGCCGGGTATCAACGAGGTTAGTTTCTTAAATAATATAACAACAAAAATACTGATACAAATGGAAACAATCTCGGAAACAATAAAACCAAACTCAGAGCATCATTTTTTAACATTGTTCTTATGAAACTGAGTGATTCCGTATTTTCTCGATTCTTATTTTATTTAAAATTTTACTGTACTCAAAAAATTGTCGAGCTGTCTTGAACTATAAGGAACAAAAATGATATGCTTTTGAATAGGTGCACTATAGCATTATTGGTGTTAGGCAATTATGAAATATTAATTATCTTAGTAACTTTTTGGAAAAGCTAAGTCTCAGCGATAGTTTTAAATATTATTTTTATACAAGGGCCGCCGGCCGTTCCTAGATCTTTTGCTGCCCTCGCAGGTTACATAAATCGCCGCTCTGAAAGCGCACGCAGGCGAAAAATTTCCGGACCATGCCCAATTTTTGGCAGTAAGTAACTATTACATAATTACCGATTTTGCCGACATAGCGTTTGACAACAACTGAGTGTATTCTATTCTTATTATTTCGTAATGAACTCGATATATGGGATTCTCCGAATGCACGTAAAATCTTAGTTATGACAGGCGATGCGTAATCGTAATCGGCATTCATATGCGGCTGTGGCTGGCCTACTATGTGACTAAAGAGTCAGTAAAAATAAATTATTATCAAGAAACGATAATTGTTAATTTCCAATGCACCTATTACCTATTAATAATAATAAGAATATTTCCATATAAATTATAAAAAAGGGATATAGAAAATTTATGACTGAAATTTTTCTCAATAAGTTAATCATTCACCCGACCGGCCGCTGATTATTTTGCTGCCCGCATACTCAAATGCGCTGCATCCTCGCTAGGGACGGCCCTGGAAACGTAACATATGTTATACGCATATGTTTCCGTTTTCACAGGAACGTTTAGCACAAATTCCGTCCCGCAACCTCGGTACGTCTGAGAAACAGAAAATGAATCCGACTGCTCCTTAGGACGTTTGTTTCATGGCGAAATATTTTAAAATGGCAGCATCTTAGATTTCAGTACCGTGCGACAATATTAGGATCTGATTGTAATTATGGATTTTCACTGAACGTTATTACGAATAGCATCTATTTTTTGAAATAAACCCTGCTTTTGAGACGTTTACATTTTATCTGTAATATTTTAAGATTTAATTTTTTTTTATTATTATCAATTATTCAGCTGGAATTTTTTAATTTCTGGGACTTAATAGGCAAGTTGACCCTCATTTTGAGTTTTTGAATTGTATCTTCTGCGACATGAGAGACATAAGGCATGTTATCATTGTTTTCAATTATTATTTTTTTCATAATTTGCTTTTTCGGATAAAGTAAAGATGTATGTGTCTTTTTATATGTTATATTTACCTGCCGTAAAATTTAAGGAAAATACGATTTTATGAAGTGCATAATGTAGTAATAATTAGTCACTTGTCTTGTTTGTACAAAGGTTACTTTTAAAGTTTCTCTGTGCTGCATGTTTTCGCACTGTCTACCTGGTCTTATATAAGATGAAGTAGGGGCGGAACTATCGTCTGTATCTTCAGAATCTAAATCATTTATCTCAAACAAAGATATATTTTAATTTCTCATTGTTTTGCAAAATATATTCTATTAATATGTTTTTGATATATTGTGCTTTCTAGTCTGATTTTTTAAATGACGATAGAAAAATGGGTCGCAGATATTAACAAAATCTTGTTGTGTGAAAAAATTAAATAAAAAGTTATGAATGATATACTTACGAAAACGTTTTTCTATGAACCTACATAGTGTTACGAAAATATCCTTGCGAAAGTATTCCGAACACTACACACTCTCCAAAATCTATATATAATATAATTTATCTTTAGAAATATTAGTTACTATTTATTACATTTTAATAGTTTGGGTTAGCTAACCCAAACTATCAAAATGTAGAAAGAAGCCTTTAATTTGAAGAATTATTTCAAACCAAATCATTGTGGAAATTAATATTTTTTATTTTCATTTTCTAATCTGCAGTTGTAGAAGTAGTAGTATGGTATGTTACATGTGTGGTAATGGTAAGCACATTTCTCACTGCAACTTTCACACTCGTTAGAAATGTTCACTATCCACACTTGTTGCACAGTATACTACTATAGTATTATATTCGGTTGGAAAACATAAGTAGTCTTATTTCTAATATTTTTTTTATGTTCGGCACACAAACAAAAGGAAAAATTCTATACCACTCAACGAGCAGTGCGTGTGCGCATATGGACTTAACGCGCTGTAGGTTGTAGTTTTGGAGAAATACGTTACTCGAAAGTCCATTCCAGAATGAGGCAGTCCTCCAGAAAAAGGAGTCCGGTAACAACGACGTCCTGGGTGTTCGGAAAGTGAATCGTATGTTGATGAGCAGCCTGTGTCTGATAGGTGTTTCTGTATGGCACAACTCTTGGCGGTATCATAAGTACCAGCTCGTTCGAACATCTTCCGTAGTAGTATCGATAATAAAGAGATAGGTCCGCCATTTTTCTTCGATGTTCAAGGCTATCAAGGTTTTTAGTCAACTCTGGGTCATCCACAAGACGGACTGCCCGCTCTGTATGGAGTCCAATATCTTGAGCAAGTCCAATATCTTGAGCAAGTGTTTGGGTGCGGAAATCCACACATGGGAACAGTATTCCAGAAATGGTCTGATCTGGGCCTTATACAGCAGTAAGAGCTGGTGAGGTGTATACAACTTTTTTGTTCTATACAGTGCTCCTTGCTTTTTTGCTGCTGCCTTGGAGATTTTGGTGACGTGGTTACGCCAAGACATGTTTTCTACGTTGACGCCCAGCAAGCTTGTGCATGAGGCCAGAGTCAGTGTTTGTCCTGTCATTGATAAGTCAGGTCCTACGGTGTTTGCTTTTTTTTTGAGAAGACAGCTGCTTGAGCTTTTCCTAAGTTAAACTGGACATTGTTTTCCTCACCCCATTCCACGATGGCGTTCATATCCTCATTGATGGCAGCAATCTGATTTTCTCGCTCGAATTGGTAACGAGCAGTCCGCTACCTGAATGAGGATATAAGAGTGCTGTCGTCTGCAAAGCTGTAAATAGAATTGTTTGTCCTGTCTAAGAGTTCGTTGATGTAGAGCAGGGACAGTGTGGGAGGTAATATACACCCTTCAGGAACTCCGGCATTGATTTTAAATTCCTCCGAGAAATGTCGATCAATACCAACTCGGATGCTTCTAT
This sequence comes from Pissodes strobi, assembly GCA_016904865.1. Taxonomy (NCBI): domain Eukaryota; kingdom Metazoa; phylum Arthropoda; class Insecta; order Coleoptera; family Curculionidae; genus Pissodes; species Pissodes strobi. The sequence continues at coordinate 8,366 of MU188882.1, forward strand.
CCCTTAAGAATTTGGAACGCCATTGAAGCAGTGCTGGTGGTAGTCCGTATGCCACACCCTACCAAATGCATTGGATATGTCGAGAGTCACTGCATGAGATTCGCCGTAGCTCTCGATCGCTTTGGTCCACAGGTAGGTCACGTAAGTCAGAAACCTCCCGTTGATCTGTTCCTGCGGAAGCCATATTGGTGATCGCTTATAATGCCTGCCGATTCGAGATATTTTAAAAGCTGTTCGTTGATCAGTTTCTCCATGACATTGGACATGATGGGCACTAAGGCAATTGGACGGTAGTTATTTGGAATCGCTTTTTACCTTTCTGAACGCATTTCCAGCTAGAAGGAAAGCATGCAGTTCTGTATGATAGGGAGAAAAGCCGGCATAGTGGAGTTCAGTGTTAGTTCAGCAGCACATTTCTTAAGTACTATTTCGGGAACGCCATTCGGTCCTGTGACCTTGTTAGTGTCTAGGCCTTTGAATACCTGGCATTGAGGAATTCACTCTCAGGATAGTTGGGGGAGGCTTTCCTTGAGGATCTAAGGTAGAACTTGATGCAAACATTTCGGCAAGAATGTTCGCTTTTTCTTTGGCAGTTTTTTTAATGGTTCAGATGTGCGACTGGTTGAACTTCTCTAGACTTTGGGAAATTTTGGGAAATATGTCAACACCGGGCCAGGGTACCAGTAACCCCCTTAAGGCAAAGCTGCTACCTCCTAGGGCTTCAACTAACCGAAATATGCCCGTTTACCTTTATATGCAATGCTCTACCTGGCATACTTATAGGCGACGTACCCACCCAACACGAGGCCATTCTGTTAAGAAAGTGCTTTAACTCTATTAGTGTATTAGTTTTTATTGTGTGCTAGTTTAAGTGTGTTTGTAAGTAATGGTAATAGTCTTGTCATGTTAGTAGGTGTAGTCTTGATGTGTGATCTTGCCATATTAAGTGGGATAAGTGGGTGCGAAAGAGAGTGAGAAATTTTACTGGGACAAGAACACCGTCGACACAAAGAAAAGCATGAGGAACAACGCCGAATAAGGAAAAACGAGATGAGGAACAACGCCGACAGAAGGTAAACCATGAACCAACGAAGATTAAAATAAGAGGATCGGCTTGAAAAAGTTTTAGAGAATTTTCAGAAGGGGACACAGCAAGAAATTGCCGCGATTCGAGAAGAGGTACAACAACAAGAAGTACTACAGCAATAAGTCTAACCATCAGACTGGTCTGCGACAAAGTTCGTCGATAGATTGGAATTAATGAGAAATGTGGAATGAAAGATGGAAAAGAAAACAAGAAAATTCGCGACATCACAGAACAAAACACCAGGAAATGGCATGCCTGCTATCTTAGCAAGTCATGCAGTTCTCAAACCACCAGCTTTTGACGGCGAAACATGGATGAAGAACTGTTTATATTGAGAGATTATGTTCAAACGTCAGTTTGAAGCCGCAGCGTCGACAAACAACTGATGGGGCGAGCAAGAAATAGCCACCGCTTCCGCTTTAAATCTGGTCCTGAGATAGAAAGCAATCGAGATTTTTTGGAATATGGAGGCAAAGCAAAACGATTACATATGCGTTGTTGGTACTCCTTGAATTAGGTACGGACATAACTACCTCAGTCGAGTATATCAGAGCCAGTTGAAAAGCAGAGTTCAGGAATCTTTAGAAACTACAAGAATTTAATGCCGATATCGAACCTAGTTTACCCATAAGCGCCAGAATATTTTTTAAACTAAATCACAATATAAAAATTTATTGACGGCCTATAAGGGATATCGAAATGCAATAAGCGTTGAGGCTAGGTCGCTTTAATACTGTTTAGAATTTAAAGCCGTCAAAAATGCATCGGCGTGTGGAGAAGGCGAAATTTGAGAAGTAAGGGTAGCCAACGTTGATACGAGAACACCAAAAAAATCTGTATCAAATGATAATGACCTTAAAACATTCAATGGATGATGTTCTTCAAGAATTATATTTGAGGATGTATGATCAGAAGAAAATGCTACAAAGTTTCCAATCTGAATAACGGCGTTCCAAATACCAGGAACGAGCCAAGGCTCCAAAAGAACAGTCAGGAAAACCAAATTTCGCTAGGGTAGGTAGACGAACAATGGCGAGTAACGTCCAAGGCCTCAAAGTAAAGGTATCTCGTACTAAAAGGGAAAATGATGTTTTGCGCCGTGACTTGGCCCCGAATACAACCCAAGAAGAAAACCAGTACTGGAAACAGCTAAGAGAGGCAGAATTACCGTTCATGGAGTGATCATAATTATTGGAATTGGAGATAAAAGCTGTAATAGCGGACGTCTTGAACGTCATGCTTTAGTAAATTATTATCAAAATGTATCATCTTATGCTGTGACATTAACAGCGTTATCTAATCGAATAGGGGATGATGCTTTATTAATAAGTATCGCTTGAATAATAGATTTTGGTATTATAGTGATTTCATTATTTATTATTATTGCATCTTTATTGCATCTTTCTAAAACTGCTCAGATTCCTTTTTCTTCTTAGCTTCGTACTGCCATAGCTGCTCCGACTCCAGTATCTTCTTTAGTTAATTCTTCTACATTAGTTACAGGTTTATTTATTATTTTGTTTTTATTCAGGGATTTCAGAAACAATATTTATAACTTTTTTATTTATTTCTATATTTACTATATTTATAGCCGGTGTTGGTTTCGAATGTCATGGAAAAATTTAATTTCATATTCGTAGACTGCTAAGAGCCGGCAACGAATAAATCTTTCTCTTACCATAATCGGCGAAATTTAAAGTGAATTTAATTGTGGATGAAGATGCTAGGATTCCTGGAAATTCTGAGAAATTAACGACTTTCTCAGATAAGTGACCTGAAGGGACGGAGATTGCGATAGTGGAACCGGGGACCAACATACAAGATAGAATGGATGACACATTAAACATTCTTGTTGGTTCCAACTAGATCTAGAAAGCGGCAGGTAGAACTTTATAAAAATGATAAAGATAACAGCGTTTGTACCATTTTAATGTCATGCTATTTGGATTGTGTCACCAGTCCTTTAGAGAATTTAAACAGCACTTAATCACTCCTCAGTCCTTCATTCTATGGATGAAAAACTGTTTATATTGGACATCGATGCTTCGCAAAATGGACATGGTACTGTTCTCTTCCAAGTTCAGAAAGATGGAGAAATTGTGGTCGAATATTACAGCACCTTAGAAAAGCAGAAAAGAACTTGTGTGATCGAAAAGAACTTCTAGCATCAAAAACTACAGCTTCTTGTATGACAGACGATTTATAGTTAGAACCGGCCTTTCTGCTTTGCAATGGCTGCTTAATATCAAAAGTCATGGTTGGATAGGCTACATCTCAAAAGAAAAAAGTCAGACGAACGCTGCTATTTTGTCAAAGAGACTATGTTTAGAAAAGTTTCAAGTTTGACAACGGCAGAAAGAGAAAGATTGTAATGAAAGGTATTGGGCGCCGCTTGTGATGAAATTAGTTGAATATGAATTAATTAATTGTGTATTGGCATTAATTATTTTAATTAATTTGTTGAACTCCACTTTGTAATGATAATCTAGCTCATTCGCCAATTTGTAAGGATAGTTAATTTATTTAATTTAATTAAGCATGAGAATAGGGCGTAAGTTAGGATACTTCCTCTGTCGGTTAAATTTATAAAGGGTGCCAGAGCTTGCGGTAAACCAAAGAAATCAACTTAATAACAAATTATATATTAACTATATGGTTAAATTACAACTTATGGTAGTACCATGTGCACTGCAGTTATCAATATAATTGAGATCAATACAATTAAAATTTACAATTGATCACTGAAAATATAGTTTACAAACATTACTTGAAATACAGTTTGTTATGTGATGAAAATGAAATTAAATTTAGTATAAAAGATTAACAAATTTTGAATAAATAAATAACAAATCTTTAGACCAGTGTAAATCGCCAGTAAATTATATACAGAAATATCCTGTGGATCTCAGTTGGACAATTACGATTGGAGGAAGTGATCAACAATTTGAAAATTTACTGATTACAGCAGGTATAATCGAAAACTTAAATTATGAATTTAAATTGGGCTAAAATTATAAACAACTACAGTTAAGCAAAAATTATAAATAACTACTCCTAAGCAAAAATTATCAATAGCTACTGTTACTCAAGATATTCCTCTTCCCTACTTTGAGACATGAAATTCAAAAGAAAATTATACAACTTGTTTTAAAACAGTGGCTCTCGGCAAATTTAAACGAAAGATAATTTAATTTTCATGATAAATATTAAAATCGAGGTATAACCTCTCTATAAATGAGTCTTATTATAACTCAAAATAAGTAATTTCTATTACTTTTCTTTAATATGGCCCTTGGCACATAAACGATAATTGAAAAACTAGAGAAATCGAGGCACAACCTCTCTACATCAAGTCTTATGACTCCAAATGAGTAATTTCTATTACTTAATCTATATATATATATGGCCCTTGGCACATAAACGATAATTGAACGTAAATTACGTCTCAATTAATTAAAGATAAAGACGATGTAATCTCTAACTAGCCTTGAGAGATAAATTAAGATATAAAGAGAAAAAACAATTGAATTCACATATGTGAGTCAACCCCTCATAAATGTAAATTAGTGTCGATACATCATAGTTGAAACGTGACCGGTAAGTGCTAATGATTGGTGTTACAAAATCAACTGAAATATTAATGAAATAAGTCTAAAAAAACTATGATCAACAATACTACAAAGGAAAATTCAGAGAAATTCTACTCAAATTCAATTAACTGCCCTTTACAGGAACATATAAAATTCGCTTCGAGTATCTCCCAAGTAATACTGTTCAATTTAAATGAAAATATGTAAAATCATATGTATGCCCACTAAACGATGAAATAATTACGTTCTCTATATATTTGGATTAAACCATTATCAAATTACACGAATTTGACCAATAAGATACGCAATTATCCACCAAAAAAAATCGGTATTCAAACCTAAATGCCACTACAAAAAATTAAGATTATTGAAATCGCAAATCACTCGAAAGTGCAATACAAAAGTGTTAAATTCTTACTTAAGCGAAATGTGGTTAACCGAATCAGGAACGATCATCAATTCTGTATTTAAAATATGAAAAGACTATTGAAAAATATGCAGGATGAATAAAATATTTTAAGAATAAATCATTCGCACTTACCGGCTTGACCGTTACCACTAAGATGACCCACCTTGCTTTCAAAATTTTGTACGTTCTACCTATTTCGGTTTTCAACGCTCTCATTGGGCAATTTAAACCATGTGACAACCGCTATCGGAAACCCGGCGTCAAACTAAGGAAACATTCAACATACGCTAAATGTAGCAATCTATTGTAGATTACATGCTAATTTTACAGGTATTGAACACCGCACTACGTTCTTCAATTACCAACTATACGAGATAAGCCCGTTTCCGAACAGATGGCATTCACTTCAACAAAGAAATCTGTAATTACACGAATTCGCGAATTATGGATATAAATCTGCGTACCTGTTCTCCTTAAATAGTTAATTGTGCGAAATATATTCATTCACAGATAGGTGTCACTGCCAATATACTGAACATTGAAAACCATTGATAAATAGATAGACTTTAGTGGATCGGAATAGATTGATATATGATAACTTATATTCCGTTACAAGATGTTGCCAAATGTGATGGATGTGTAAATAAAATGGAAACCAAAAAGAGTGATAATCCGGAATTCGAGCCTCTCAACGATGACGATCTGGAAGTAGAACTTGCCAACGACGACATCAAAATGGAACAGATAAATGACCCAGATTAAAAGTTGTACAACATGTTTAGATCCTGGCGTTAGACCAGATTGCCTGCAAATCTGATTGTTCGGACAGACAGTGAAAGGGTACTGGTTACAGTGGCACTCACTAAGTCTACGAGATGGCATGATTGTACGAAAATGGGAGAGAATACGAGATGGAAGAGCCATCGTATATGAAATTGAACTGCTACGAGCAAGAGAACGCTGTGCTCAATGAACTTGCCAGTGGAAGCGGAGGCTACTTTGGAGTGAACAAGACATTAGCGAGAGTAAGGGATCATTATTATCGAATGAACTATCGTAGAAATGTGGAACAGTGGTGTAAAGTATGTCATTTATGCGATTCTACAAAGGGACCGAAAACTCTGTTCCCATGGACAAATGACAATATAATTCGGAGGCTCTTAGAGAAAGAGTGCTGTTGATATTATCGAACAGCTTCTTAGAACTGAATCTGGGAACACGTACATAATGGACTATTTTTCAAAGTGGCCAGACATGATTTCTCTTCCTCTGATAAAGAATGTCATATGCAGACGCGACGCACCCTTGGATATTCATACGGATCAAGGAAGAAATTTTGTTCTGAAATTTGGAAGCGATTGAGGTTCCTGCTTGGAATTAAGGAGACGACAGCACTCCATCCATGCATCTTCAATCCAAGAGGCACAACATCAATCAGTATCTATTGACGATTGTTCATGAAAATCAACGAAACTGGGACAAAACGGTGCCTTTGTCCTTGCTAGAGTACAGAAGTGACCTAAATGAATCAACTGGTTGCACACCATCAATGTTGCTAACAGAAAGATAAATTAAGCTTAATTAATTGTCTTAATTTTTGACAGATCGCCAACCAATGAGAACACAGAAATTGTGTTTCCTGAGCACATCGATACCTTGGAAGAGAGGTTGAACAGAGTAGATGGATTTGCTAACGAAAAGCTAAGAATGAAGATGTGTCTGGATAAGAATACTAAGCCCAGAATCCAAGCTGTATAGTTATACCAACCTCAACGTAGAAAGGGACTGAGCCCCAAGCTTCAAAGGCCGTACAGGATTGTCAAGAAGATCAACGAATTTGTATATCCAAGTGGTACTACTTTGTTATTTTAAATACCGTCCTATTCTAGATCAATTTCCCTTTTCACATGATGACATTTCTATTCAAAATGGCAATGTTAATGATTTTCTCACAAATTATGTACCTTTATGTTTATGCAAAAAAATGAAAGAAAGTCAACACCTATAAATTTATTAAGTAGAAATCGGTATTTTCTTTTTAACTTATTGCCTTTCAACTATTTTCGCAATTTTAGTGGCAAATCATATATTTGTTCTTTTAAATGTCTGTTCATGCTAGACCGAGGACGACACGACGCGAGCCCGGACCGAGTCATTAAAAACAGGGTGCCGTGTGACGTGTGAGTTTAGTATTCACGCTACACACACCGACGGTCGGTGTGTGTAGCATGAATACTAAACTTGGACGGCACCCTGTTCTTACGGGCTCGCCTCGTGTCGTCCTCGGTCTAGCATGAATAGGTAGGGATCGACCGATATATTTTTTTGCCGGTACCGATATATCGATATCGGCCGATATAAAATGCCAATACCGATATATAGCGCCAAAATTGTATATTACCTGTTCACCACATTTCAATAAATTGTTTTTAATTGTCGGAAAAACTAGTAATTATCTCCACTTATTCACATTTTAGGTGAAATATTATTTTTTCTACTACCTTAGTAGAAAACGTCATTTTCGATCCCTAAACAAGGGAGGAAAATGGTTCTTTTCCTCCCCCGTTATAGAAAAATAAATTATCTCGGAAAATAAAAAATAGGCGTCTCGGCGTCGTCATCGTGTTGACAACACTTTGTTGCTATAACATTTTTGGTAATACAAATATAACAGTTGGTATAAGCTGTCACGTTGTTTACCCTTTTGAGTTACTACTAAGTTTTAAAAATGAGTTCCAATGAAGTTCCCTAAAAATTGACACCCTTCATAACAATGACGACGTCAAATGTAGTAGAAAAAACTATATGTATACTTCAGGAGGAAAGTACTTTCTTTTATTTATTCAAAGGCGATCAAACCAGTGTTTCGCACGAAAACTCCTTGTAACGGGCTAAAGGAAACACACGCGCCGCGCAAGCTCAGCGCAGGGAATTCACATTTGCATCTAGCCGGCCCGTTCAACTTTCCAACCGCAGTTCCGGCCGCGATTACAGCGACTCAAGTGACGCTTTAAAAAACTAGCCAATTGAGTTGAATATGTTATTGTTGCTCCCCGATGGGATGTAAGTACAAATACCACCTGTGAATCGTTAGGAAAGATTGAATCGTTGTTAGAAAAGGTAAAGGATTCAATTGTAGTACTGCATTTTTTTTATTTTTGTTTTCTTGATTTTAAAGATGGCTTGGGTTAGTTTTGTTTGGTTGCGCCCCCGGAGCGAGCGAAGCGAGCGGATGGCCACGCGTGAAGTGAAATATTAGTTTAATGATAAAAAAAAAATTGGGTTAAGAGCCGTATTATAGTGGATATTCAGCAGCTTGCATGCGTTTCCGCGAATATATTTCACTGCCCACCATTAAAAACATATTACATTACAACAATAATAACGTTGACGTTGTTAAAACATACAAGTTCGAATCACATGCCACATCATGCGCATGCGGAACTGCGGGTTGGAAAGTTGAACGGGCTGGCTAGATTCTTGTGGAATTCACCCGCATAATTCATTCGTTTCTTTCTTACGTTTGTAGTACTCGATAATAAGAATTAAATAATAAAACTTAATTTTTGTTTTTTTTTTACATTTTGAGTTGTCCTTTCAAATTACAATAATTGTAATTCTCCACTATAATCTCATAAAGTTAAATTTTCATTACTAGTTCTTTTGTTAAAATGTTTCTTTGTGACATTTTAACATTGATATAAATATTTTTTTGTTCTACATCGCTCATATGGATAGTGTAGTTGCGTTCTGTTTCTTTACTTTTGCATTCCTCATTTTAAAGAGTATCGTTTTTTTAGTAGTTTTGTTAGTTCTAAAAAAATATGTATACTTTAATAACATTTAAAGAGTGTTTTTGTGACCATTTTGTTTTCCCAATTTCAAAACTATATTATCTTCAAAGTTGCCGGTTTTGCTCATAACCGATATCCATATCAGTATGCGTATTTAGGAAGACTCCGCGTTACAGAACCCCAGTTAAATAACGCCACCTTATTGGCTAGAAAAGCACTTCTGTTACACTAGCCCCGCCCGTCAATTTTGTTTACGTTTTTTCACCACGCATTTATATTCATGCAATGCCCTCCGCTCGATGCGGGGCGCAACCAACAAAAACTCACCCAAGGCATGCCAAAAATCTAACTAATCAAAAAAAAATAAAAAAATTTAAAAAATCTTGCAAGGGCCGGACGTCCAACCAATTACTTCGCAATCTAGACGCAAGCCTTGCCACCTGAGGCGGGCCTTCACATTCCTGATTCCTGCTACTCTGGGAAAGTCTCATACAAATGCGTGAAGTGAAAAAACTTACACAACATTGACGGGCGGGATTGGAGATAGCCAATCAGGCGGCGTTCTGTAACACGGAGGCTTCCTAAATACGCTATCGGTATAGGTCAATCCCTAATTCAAAGCAGTATTTCTGTGAAATTTTAAATACAACTAGGAATTTTTTTATTTTTTGTTTTTGAATACCATTTATTTACCTATTTAACCATGTTAATTGTTATATATGTTCTTTTATATTAATGTATTGTTTTATATTTTTAGTATTATGTACTTAGCATGGTTAAATAGATAATTAAAGAGTCTTTTTTGAGTGCTACTTTTTGCAAATTTGTTTTTTTTTGTGTTTGTTTGGGAATTTATATTATTATTTCATTATGTTAGTTTATAGTATTTCATTTCAAAGTCAAAGTAGATTTCTAAGTTTGTATGTGCTTTTCACTTGCTTCAAAAATGTCCAGACATTCTTTAAATAGAAACAAAAAATAAAGTTGAGTTTTGATTTAACATAACTTAGATGTCAGTTCCGTCAACTGATTAAAGCGTTTTCTTCCTTGGGGTATTCGGAACGGTTCTGAACGATTATAGAATTGATCTGTTTAGTGGGGGAAAATTTTGAATGGTTACGAATTGTTCACAACAGTTCCAAATATAAGAAACCAAACAAACCTATTAACTTCACAAATGGAAATCAATTTAAATTTGGCGAAACGGCGGAAATAAAGAGCTTTAGAGTACAACAGAACGAATATTTTAAAATTTTACATTAATCATTTATTCTTGGTTTAATTGGTTGAAATTTGTCATTGTCGAAAGTCGTTTTTTTATGACGCACCATTTCTGAAGAATATGTCTTTAAACTAAAACAATAAGTGACATATATTTTGTAAATATCTGCTTCCATAGGAAAATCATTTAGTTCCACGCAAAAGAGTTAGTAATATGTTATACGGTTTGTGTAGTTACATTATTTCATTAAACTAATTCATAAATAACTGAAAAGAGGTAAGGGCAAAATATGTCCAAATATCGTTGTATTCTTTTTGCATTGACACTCTATTAACTTACAACAT
>MU188882.1:28811-57469 GCA_016904865.1 Pissodes strobi
CGGTTAGGATATTTCAATACATCTTAGTACGTTTTAAATGACACGAATGCAGATATGTATTTCTTAACCTTGACACCCATATTAAAACGATGTGGAACTTTTATTTAACTGTTGCAAAAAGAGTTTTTTTTTATTGTGAAGCTACTTTGTTTGGATGAATGCCAGTTAAATACAAGTTAAATACCATAATTAATACAATGATAGTGTTTGCATTATATATACTTAGTTCGGTGTCTCCAATATTTTGAAAATGTCATATATTTGATTTCCCTCATTTCTACCTTCATTACACAAACAAAAGCTAAGTAAGTCATGCCTTAAAAGACTGCCACAATCGTTTAACATTAATTAACCAGATCGGTTTTGAAGAATGCTATTGAAATTCTTTTAAATATATGTTTGTTCCAAATATATTTTGAATAATTGCCCTCTAAACTGATTCTACTAAGGCTATTTAGTATTTAATGTATATACGGTTGTATTTTTAACATTAGATAATTTGCTACATTGGATTTGCGAATCTTAGCGGTCAAAATTGCTATACCAACAGTTGCACCTTGTGGAGGGGATGAAGTTGTTAAGTTAACTTCTTAAACTAGAGGGGGTGAACTTGCACGTTACATCTGTAGGGGTCTACCTAGCTGACATTCTTCATGTTTGTAGAGCCACGAGGTGGGGATGAAAACCCTGGTCATGCTGGATGAACAGGGCGGTAAGCATTATCATTATATCGTTTATTTAACATGCGCTAAAAAGAATTTGCAAATGAAGACCTGCATTTATAAGCACGTATACTACTACATTCTATGATTAACTAAAATATTTGTTTTAAGTCAGTGGTAATTTTACTGAGTATTATGATCATTTTATCGCAGTTACAAATTTCGCTTCCCTTCCTCTTTTTTTAAGTAATATCTGAAAGCATACAAATTGAAAATTGTTGAAAACTGGTACGGTCTATTGTATGGTCATCCGTGCAAATTTGTATCGTAAATTAAAATGTATATCTTGGCACATTTTAAACGGGGTATTTTCTTGCTTTTAATTTCTCAAACAGTACTAAACTAGTACTATTCACCATACAGTAGTACAAGAAATTAATGTAAATCTGACTGTCAATTGTCACCTTCAGAAGTATCTACTATTATGACATAATATGGATACAGTTTTTATTTTAAATTTTTGATGGAAATTTAATTATTCGGTCTCTAGCGTCAACGTTTTAATCTTTATTTCATATCTTTCTATTTATTTTTACTTTCACGCACTATGCATCATAATAATGCGGAATATAGTTAGGGATTGAGCTTAATATGTATACAGGCAGAATAATAAAGTTTGCAGTATGATGCCTTGACATCAAATCAAAATATGTTAAAAATACAGAGCAGCAATCCAGCGTTTTTTTTGTATACATTTTAAAACACACATGAGAAACCTCAAACTCACTATCTATAGTTTATAAGAAATGTAAAAAATAATATTTTACAAAGATCTATTATTATTCTCCATATAATCATAGGATACATGTTAAAAATAATTAATTTTTGATATGCATGCGGCCATGTCAGATGTTAGTTTTTTTAAGCCCAACTACAAAAATTAATTTTTACATTTATATTTGTAACATGCATGGCTATTCAAACAATTTAGTAGGTCTAAGCATATTATATTTGAAATTCCCCAAAGGGATGATGTATTTAAATCTGTACGTCAGTACAACATTTTGAGTCCACCACAGATTAAAAAAACGGATGTATATTCTGAACCTGAGATAAGCTCTTACTACTGAACTCGCAAGGGTTATGTCAAAAGAAAAAATAGTGGTAATATACTATGCACAGCAATACATATATTTACATTTAACCTTTAAACTCGTAATCTACTAAAACTCTTAATTTACTCCCTCAATTGGCCAATCTACAAACAAACAAAAACTGATTATTCACTGAAATCTAAACTAAATCAGCGAACACGAAATTAGTTTAATTAGTTGTGCTTGAAATTCACTTTATAATAAAAGTAAACAAAAATAAGGCAAATGGTACAGTTTCACCAAATCCTGTCACATAACTCTTATGTTAGCCGGGCTTCTACCATCTGATCTATGAGTTATCTTCAAGGTACTTTGTGTAACACTGGTCTTCCGAAATTCTGTGGCTAACGACTACTTCCCATTAACCGCTAACTAATATATGCCTAGAGAAATTTCCTATTTACTAAAACTTGGCATTGAGATCTAGCCTGGCATTTTTTCAAAATAAATAGATGAAAAAATAAATATTATTTTTTAGTAATCTTCAATCATACTTAGTGAAGGGACTATTCGAATACATATAATCGAAGTATTCGATTCTGGCTTGCATTCGAATGCATTCGATTCTCAACGAAGAATTCGAATACCAGCACTATTCGAATGCGCTAACAACGGACTCATCGTCCTTCGAATGCTGGTTGAATCGAAATGAAATATGAATCGGCACAATTCGCGTCAAATGCAATTATAATATAACTTGTTCGATTATGCTGGTCTGCCGTCTAAGCAACAAATAATAGCGGGCTCTGTTTTCTATTATGGTACACAATAATCGAAAACGCTATACTATAAAAAGTATAAAATAGAGTAGTTTAAACTGTGGTAGTTTTTTAATTGTTGAATATTTTTCTTCTGTAGTAAACATATTATTAATTTTAAATGCGGTAATCGGCAGGTATGACATACATATTTTTGCAATATGCAGAAGATAAGGATTTTTTGGGAACTCAAATTTAAATTATTAAAAAGTGATTTTAATAAATCTTTAATAAATTTTTACTATCTAAACAAAACAACTTTTAACCAATATCTTATTTTTTAATCGTGAATGCTTTCTGTAATCTTCGTAAAAGATTTTGCTCTTATGCTTAAATGTATAAAGAATGAAGACTTCAAGATCAAACAATTCAGAATCAGACAATTTGTAAATTTGAATTCGAGAACGAGACTTCGAAGTCACTCATCGATATCTCGAGAGGTTGAATCGCTAATTGAAACATTTGGGATATCGCGACTAATCCAAATAATTCGATTCTTTGTATTCGAATAATCATTCGATTCTCAGAAGTATTCGAATGCAAGATATTCGATTCTAAAAATCATCCGATTTTCCCTTCACTAATCATACTCATAATTTTAAGCCAGTGATGAGCTGAAACAAAAGAATAGTGTCATTACAACACAGTTTTATACATAATACCGAAACCGAATTTTTGTATTCAACGGGCGTTTCGCCAACCATGTTAGCATCAGCAGGAGATAATGCTAACATGGTCAGCGAAACGCGCGTCGAACGCGTTTTTCCCTGTGATAACCCAATTATACAAAACTAGTATCCTTTCAACATTTGGTTACTTATTTAAGATTCGTAGACCCCTAGTCTGAACCTGTGGCGTTGGCCCTATCGGGGATTTTAACCTACAAACACCGAATTTTCATCATTTATCCAATTAAAAATCTAAATATAAACGTTTAAGGTTTATTAGTAAATTATTGTAAATTTATGAACGACGTATCTACTGTCACGGCTAGCGACCGTCTGTAGGTTTTTGTGCTACCCTATGCAACTAAGCTTTCCGTATATGTCATCGCCGACCGAGAAGGTTCCCGATATAGGGCGGCCGGGACGAGAATAATACGGAAGCGGGCCGACGCTTGCGGATTATTCCCGAGACATATTCTACTGGATATAAAAAGCGCGCAGAACGCGTGTAGTTTTTAGTTAATCATTGAGTGGTGAATTGTAAAGATCTATAAGTTGTAAAGTTATTAGAGTAGTTTAGCGTGTTTAATTGTATACAGTGATAAAGAATAAAGAGAGTATTATTTTAAAATAGTAAAAGTTGTGCTTTTGTCAGAACCCACGGAAAAACGTAACATTTGGTGTCAGAAGTAGGATTTTGACGAAACGGGACTTGTAAAGTATTCTTTGAGGAGAGAAGAGGGTACAAGTACGTCAACGAGACCGTTTTGATTGGTGGATTCTCTGAGTGTTCTATAGCATCTTATGAACAATACAAGACAACAAACGGCAGAAATGGAGCAAATAAATAAGATGTTGGCCAATTTCATAGAAAATCTAAATGCTGAGAGATAAACAGGTTTCAGAATTTTTTTCAAGATCAAGAACATAAAAGGCAAGCGGATCACGGAGAGGATGAACGTAAAACGCAAGCAGAACAGCACCGCCTTCAGAAAAATGTACAAGAGGAAGAAGATAAAAGGCAAATAGAACAGGACCGGCTTCAGAAAATTTTACATGATCAAAAAGATAAAATGCAAAGAGGAGAACATGATCAGCTTCAGAAATGGATGCTGGATGTAATTGTAGCGAGCAAAGAAAATTACAGAAAATATTGGGCGTGGAAAATGAGAAATTTGAAAAAGAAATAAACAATATACAAAAAAAAGTTGGAACAGTAAAAAAAGAAATTGAAAATATACAAAAATAAATTTAAAATGTACAAAAAGAAGTAGGAAACGTCCAGCAAGAAATGAGGAATCTACAAGTAGATGTTCCCAGACTAAAAAATCAAAGACTCACCGGGTGGGTATTCGCCACAGGACAAAATATCAAACTTCCAACCTATGACGGTCAAACATCCTGGAGAATGTACAAAAGACAATTCGAAGCCGCTGCTATTGCCGACGGAAATAGCAAGGAAATGGCTACATCACTAGTGGTAGCGCTTTGTGGATCTGCCCTGGAACTGCTACAGACCATCCCCATCAGCCAACAAGGGTAATATGACATACTTGTAGCTGCGCCGGAGAGACGATTTGGAGACCAACACAGAAGAGAACTGTATCTGGCACAAGTCAAGTCCCGACATCAGAAAGAAGCCTGGTGAAAACCTGCAAGAGTTTGAGGTAGACGTTAGACGTCTCATTCAATTGGCGTACCCGAAAGCAAGAGGGGCTTGCTGCTCAATATTTCGTGGATGATATCAGAGAAATTTGATAACAGCAGTGAAGCTCTGGGCAGAGTCCTAGAAATCGAGGCGGACCATCTCTAAGCCAAAAGTCAGGGCCGTATCCACGCAGGAAGAAAAGCCGACGAGCAGCTGCGAATTAACTAAGATGGGTGAAATTTTGAAGAAATTAACCAAAATTCTTCAGGCCACGGGGAGAGTCCGGAAGCCACTAGAAGTTAGGCCACGTAACCGAAATATTTCAAATCAGTGCTATAGATGTGGCTGGACTGGGCATTTCAAAAGAGACTGTCGAGTACAACTACGTCTAGATCTCCATCCAGAGCCGCTAGGAGCTTAAAGTCAAATCAGGAAAACTACAATTAGTCAACACTGCGGAGCGGGTGTTGGCTAAAGAAGATAAAGCCCCCAGAATCGTCTCCAGAAAAAGCCTAGGAAAAACCGCCGACATCGACAGTCTAATTATTAAAGGAAAGATCAACGGAAAAGCCATTACAATTACTGTTGACCCTGGTGCAGCGATATCTTTAGTAAGGTCCAATAAAGTAAATAGAGTAGAAGGCCTACCCATATCGAAGAATGTAGTTTTACGTACGATTATCGGTGAGACAGCTGAAGTACTTGGAGAAATGGATATTAAACTTGAACTTGGAAGAATTAAATTACACCACAGAGTGTCAGTAGGCGACGAATTTATTGTGGGGATGGATCTCTTCGGTCAACTTGAATTCTTTTTTGACAACAAATTTAACCTACTGAAGTTTGGCACCGAAGAGTTTATCCTTACCAAAGCAGACGATGATACACCAACTAGAGTAGTGGCGGCGTCTACTGTCAGAATAAGCGGAAATACTGAGCAGATCATTTTTGGGAAATTGGGGAAGGGTTTTGAAGGCTGCATCGGACTTATCCAGCACCAAGATTTGCCTTGCAAACACCTCGTAGGCAAATATTTCATCCAATTCCATCAAAATCGCTAAAGGAGATGTCATAGCCACTTGCTAGCTGGTGCACTGGGTAACCAGTTGCGAAACGCAGTCAGAAACAACACCCTCAACAACATCTACGGAAGTCCTAGAACATTTCCAGAAGTCGTGGCATCATCTGTCTTCCGAAGAACTGAAGACGGCTACACAATTTATCAAAGATCAGCCTTTGAAATGAAAATTGGAAATATCAGAAGAATGAACAATAAAACATAAAATCGATACTAGAAGTGTTCACCCCATACGGCAGCATCCTCGGAGGTTACCAGTGATGAAGCAAGAGGTTACCACATTAGTGGACACAATGCTTGACGATGGAATTATTGAAGAGTCATCAAGCCCATGGGTCATTTCATGTTGTCTTAGTCGCCAAGGAGGATGGGACTACCAGATTCTGCGTGGACTATAGAAGGCTCAATGACGTCAACAAGAAGGACCGGCTATCCACTTCCCAGTATTGACGACACGTCGACGAAACTGGCAGATTCTCATTGGGTTTTAACACTCGATTTACAGAGCGGCTACTGGCAAGTAAGCATTGACGAACAGGATAAGGAAAGACTGTCTTCTCTACCGGAAATGGTGTATTATACAATGCTCCCGCTACTTTTGAACGTCTTATGGAAGTTGTTCTACGTGGCCTTACTTAGAAGACATGCCTAGCCTATCTTGACGGGGTAATGGGACAAACTTTCGAAGATCACCTGCAAAACCTGCAAGAAGTTTTTACTAGGATCAGAAATACTCAGCTCTTACTGAATCCAAACAAATGTTATTTTCCAACAAAAGGTTGAATTCCTCGGGCATGTCGTGTCATCAAAGGAATCCAAACCGACCATAGGAAGATTACAGCCATCAAAGACTGGCCTCGTCGTCGTGACAAACACGAACTGCGGAGCTACTTATTACAGAAGATTCATCTAAGGATTTGCGAATATTGCTGCACCTCTGCATAAGCTCACTGAAGAACGAGCAAATTATAACTGGGATAATAACTGCGATTTTGCGTTCAGGAAATTAAAAACGGCTGTTCTAGTCCAATATTGGGATATCCGGAGCAAAAAGGGAAATTTGTGTTGGACACGGATGTAAGCAATACCGGCATCGGAGCGATTTTATCGCAAGTACAAGCGGGAAGAGAACGGGTTATCGAATACTGCAATCGAACTACTGTGTGAAGAATTTCTAATAAGGACTAATCATGCAGCACCTAAAGGGCTTTTGGATATGAAACATCCTGAGGGACAGATAGCGAGGTGGCTTGAAGTTAGAACAATCCCCCTGCACAGGCAGGGAGATTGCATAATAATGCAGGTGCCTTATCCAGAAGACCGAAGAAACTGAACATCGTTACAGAACTTTTCCAAAATCTAACTAAAATGGTAGTGTCATAATCTGAATGGTTATTTAGTTTACGCTTACACTTCGTACTTCGTCTTAAAATATCACTTTCATGCCGGGTAAAGCTAAAGCGTTGATGTTTGTTGTCTTGATCAACTTCAATTTTGAAGTGTCAGGTACATTCTTAAATCAATCTCAATATTAGGATAAACAACATTTAATGTTAATAAAAAGTCGTCATACTATGCTATAAGCTTCAATAGTCACTGATAGTTACGATTTCTCGGTGATCTTAGTATCTCAATTTCACCACTAAATAAATGCTAGGCGTCTTTCACTGATAAAAATTCACACTTATCAATCCCCAGAGATTTTCTCTCCAGTCAGTTCTTGATCAATACGCCCCACTTCTTTAGAGCGACTTTCAAAATCAGCATTTAGGTTGTTTTTAGAAATTTCGTTCAGGCAGACGTCTAGTGTTTTTCCGATCACAATAACCACCATGAGGAACTGCGAGCGCGTTCGGGAAAAAAGTTTCCATTTAGCAGTTGACGTGACCATTGCTGGGAGAAAAATGAGCCATGCATGTACGTCTTATGATTTCGCCGTTCCGTGGTTTTCATAGGAAAAAACTTGTTCGACATTTCCTTGTAAAACTTCTTTCAGTACTTGCATCGCTTTACTTCATTGATTTACAATCAAATAGATCACTGTCACAATTTTGCTATGCTCTGAAGTCCACTTTTCACTGCAGAAATCTATATTTCTTTGTGTCATAAACTCGAGCCATATTCCAGTGTCATTTTTCAAGCAAGCATTTTCACTTAAAGTTAAAGCAGGTGCGGAAGAAATTGTTAGACCTGATAATAATGTCTCGGAAACCTCTGCTAAAATTTTTGAAACTTGGAAAAACATTTAAATGTTAATTTTTAATTTAGAATAAAGTAAAAGTTGAAAGAATAGAAAAAAAAATCCAAAAATTGCTTTTGGTCCTCAAGCAAATTAACATTAAATTGACTGTTTTTCAAAAGGGAAGTGAGTCTGGCCTAGGTGTTCGGCAACTTCTTTAGTTATTTTGGCTATAACTTCTTCATTCTTCTTTTTGTTTCTCTTTTCCAGTCTTCCGTTTAGCACTTCCGCTTTTATATTCCTGTCTTTTTATGTCGTTTTGTTTGTATTTTGTGGCGGTCCATAATACTTGATGAAACTAAATGGAAAAAATCGGAAAATATAAAAACTGCTTATTACAGCTTTACTTTGCTGTATTGAAAAGTTACTAACAATTTATTTCTATACACACTGCTGATTCAAGAAAATACTAGCTAACATTAAAACTAAAACTACCCACTCTAATTTTTTTAAATTAGTCGCAGCTTCAACTATTTGGTTATTATTCATCCATAAATAATTTATGATTTATGAACGCTTGAACCGCGCGCTGTGGGCACTATGCAGGTGGATTTTCTATCGAATGGAACATTAAATATTGCCGTGTAGACCAAAACAAGCTTGATTTAGATGTTATTCTGCTTTTTAAGTAACATCAACATCTCTCACGTTGAAAAAATAAAAAGAATCTGTTGCTAACCAAAAAGTTCGTCTCTAATGTCCAAGATCTATGTTATGGTAGTGGTTACATGTTGCCTTTATTTTATCATCTTTTTTGCGTCAGTTATCAGTTTGCTAGCCTGATCGATCTGTATTTTCCATTTTTGTACCGAATCATGTAATTTTATTCGAACCGTAGTTATTACAAAAGATATTTTTTATGCAAAAAATTCTATTAAAATTCGTTTATATATAATCATTATAAATTGATCATTACGGTGCATGGCTAGGCTTTTATGAATAATAAGTTCTACAAAATTATTATTTGCCAAGAATATATAGCATTTTATAGATACTTGCAAATTCTTTTTAGCTGAATCATTAAACATTCACCGATTAAATAAATAAAAACCATAGTTCACCTCTGTAAAAAACAATATGTACACATAATTATTTATTTTCTAAAATTAATGTAATTCATTTTGCTCTTTATGGAGTAAGGTAAAACCCAGTTACAAATAATATAAATCTGTTGATGTAGTATTTTGTTCAAATATGTGTCATTTATGATCCATAAATTCATTTACTGTTGTAAGTTTTATATGATATTTGTCAACTGTGTGTTGTAAATATGCAATAAGATACATGACGTTGTTACATATTGATGTGCTCTAATTTGTCGATAATGGAGAAATGACCTCCGTTCTGTTATAAAGAAAACAATAGGTATATCTCCATTGTCGATTGGCAGCTAACACTCTTTCTTGACAAATGATACATAGTTGTTAAATACATACTTAATGTGTTTTAGAAACTCAACTTTTAACAGGCGGAAGTTTTGATCTCTACACCATCATTTACTTACCTCTGTTACATTCCTACAGTATTGCAATACAACTATAACCGTTCGTGTTTATAAATTTTATTATCTCTATTAATGGAAAAAGTAAAGAGATAATTTTTTTTAAATCTCGTATTTTATACGTGGTGTCCCAACGATCTGAAATGGGTTAAAGCTTAAGAACCGTAATAGATAGGACACGGTTAAGTATATATATATATATATATATATAATGGTGTCCCATTAAGGCTATCAACTCGCTGTAACTCGAGAACTATTTGTCCAGCAGCTTTCATAAAAAAAAATATTCTTAAGTAAAGTGGCTTAGAAAAATGCAATAAAAATACTTTCACGTTTCTAAAGTGGCCCGAAGTACAAAGTCTGGCGCTGATCAATATCGGTATGTGACAAGCGGTGCTGCATTGTATTAGCAGGTAGGAATGTCAAACTGGTGAGAGCAGTTTGATTATGGGGAGTGGCCCCCGCCATTCCGAGTTGCCACGGGATGTGGCCCATGAAATCCCATCGTCTTCCTCCGGGCTGGAGAACACCAAAGTACAAAGTCTGGAGCAAATCACTGGGGAGTGAAACAAACCCGGTTCTTACCCCTTTCAGATTAGGGGCCACCAAAGGAATAAGGCTCAGGCCGATGCTTTCAATGGCCCCAGGTGGTAGATGCATAAGCCTACCCGCATCGTCCGGTGAAGAACCACCCGACCAGAACTGGGAAGCGCTAAGTGGTTTTTTTCCGAATCACGTTCCGTTTCCGCGCTGGTGGTTCCGGTTGCCACAGTAGGAATATATGTGATGGCGCTCCCCGGATCAAAACATTCCGGAGGTAAACTCTCCGGCCATTCGGAACTCCGGGCGCCGGGTGGCGCTAAGGGCCCTTCATGCAACGTTTCACAGTTAGCAAGTATACCGAAGCAATTGAGAATAGATTTCTGCAACATAAGAGACCTAAATACAAACATTAATTCGTTACACCAACATCTATAAACAAATAGATCGCACATACTGGCCCTTACAGAAACACAAGTATATATAACAACAGTAAATTACCTCTACCCTGGATACGACCTACACTCCCGATTTAGACATAAGTTCGGAATATGTCTTTTTGTCCGAAAGAAAACTTGTGTCCTCGAGGATCGAGGAAGCACTCGAACAGAACAACCTAGACGTCATGTGGCTCAAGTTAACTGCCAAGGGATTAACCAAGTTCATATGCTGCCTCTATCGCCCTCCGAGCGATAGAGCCTACCAAAGCTTTTTTACAACACTAGCCACCACTTTTGACTCAATACATATCGACCACCCGAATTCAGAAATAATCGTTCTGGGAGATTTCAATGTCCATAACACCAACTGGCTCAAACACCATAACAAGACCGACAGCGAAGGTAGAGAAGCTGAAGCATTTGCCATCAGCTGCGGGCTTACTCAACTTGTAGACGAACCAACTCGGATCCCAGAGAGGGGCGAATTTGCCGCCCTCCTGGATCTTTTTCTAGCCACAAATCTTGATCAGAACACAATTACAGTTGGTCCGCCTTTAGGTACTTCCGACCACAAACTTATTACAATGGTTTGTGGCCTGCCACTGCTACAGAAGGATCATTGCCTCGTAAAATCTGGCATTGCAATTGTGAAAATTGGGGGGGATCTAAGAGAGTTCTACCTAGATTTTCCTTGGCTCGACGTCTGCTTTGGCACTGACGATCCGTCGGTCTGTTGCGAAGAGAGCACTCAAGTAATCGCCTCAGTAAATAGGATCAGTTTAAAATAACGAGGGACAATACTCAGGGGTAAGAAACATAACAAATTGTCTTAGATATTCCCAGAAGATTTCCTGTGTCACAGTGTTATTAAATTCACCGGTGCTGCGATTTCAGTGTTTTAAGTAAAAAAAGTTGTTTTGCTTTACGTTGATATTATCGTACTCCTTTGCAGAAGCGTATGATTTGCTTGCAGTGTTTTTTCAATGTTTCGAAAATCCAGCGGTCGTCTCGCGAGAGTATGCTTTGAAATATCGAGATGGATGACATTTTTCCCAAATGGTTTTTGTGCGTCGCTAGATGGACGTCTTTTGTCTATATTAAGCACTGATGAAAACGTAATTACTGTGCACCCTATCTTCATACTGGCATAAGAGACATATCAAAAGATTTGAGCCTGAGATCAGTTGTTCATCTGATTTTAAAACATTATAAATTGCACCCTTACCACGTTCATTTACATCAATACAACTAGAATTTTGTCACTGATGCATAACATGGCAGGAGAAGATGCAAATTTGCTATCCAAAATTTTATAGACCGATGAAGCAACATTTACTAGCAGCGGTAAGGTAAATAATAACGCTTATTACTGAATGAATGTTTGAAATTGATTATCAAAATCAATTTACAGTTGAAGTGTGGTGCGGTATTATAGAAGGAAAAATTATTATTTTTATATCTGAAGGATACTTAAATGGTGAGGAATATTTAGATTTTCTAATCAATCAGTTACCTATTCTGTTAGAGGATGTGTCATTAGAGACAGCACTGGTGGATTTAGGATGATGGCTGTCCGACACATTAGGCTCACGGCGCGGCACGGGACGTTAGGAATTATTCGAACAATCTGTTTTCCCAATAAGGCTCACCTATAACTTTTATGAAGAATATTTTTTTCATTTAGGCTTTCCCTTTTTGTTAATTGAGTGGTATATTTAAAAAATCTACTTTTTAACCAAATCCGTTACGATATGTATAAGGCTAGGGCGTTTAAGTTTAAGAAGTTTCACTTCAGATATGCGCACATAGTGCACATGCTTTTTTTATTAGTTGTTTAGTGACTATGTATTTCGCAAATAAGTACGAGCTGTAGATTAAAAACAATATGTTTGCCTCGAGTCATTATAAAAATCACATTTTCGTTCACAACTCAAGTTTGAAAAAATATAGCGACTTCCGGTTTGCGGTGTTTTTTCCGTAATTTATTGTCTACCAAAGCAGTTAAACTGAAAGATCACCTGTCTATTCAATTTTTCTTTAGAAAATTGCTAAAATTCTTACGTTTGGTATGCAACGTTATCTGTCGGCTGCTGGTTGGCAAATTAAAATTAACAATCTGTTTCATATTCTAATTCTGCTTCAAATTACCCTTAAAACGAAATAAAGTTATTTAAATTCGGATCGGGCACTCCAGTTATCGCAATTTTTGTATAACGAAATTATTTCCTTCCTCTTATAAAATTTACAGAAAAAACTTAAATACAAGAGTTTTAGAAGGAAATAAGAATATGTTAAAATCATAAAATGTCACCCACATTTATATTCGATTTTCCTAAGAAAGCTATTTATTATTTTTGTTTTAAAATATGCCTCCGAGCGGTCATTTTAGAAAATCGAAAATATTTTCATTCCATTTGTCTTTTACTTAAGAATATTTTGTTACGAAAGCTGGGGTACAAATAATTCTCGAGATACAGAGGGTCGATTGCCTTAACGGGACACCCGGTGAATGTATATATAGAGGGTGTCCCACATAAAAGTTTCACCCCCTCCTATCTCCGTTATTATTTAATACATCCCGTTAACCTCTTTCATTTGAAAGCTTAGCTTCAATACTTCATGGAGGTGTTGCCACATTTGACCTAAACTAATACTGGGATTTTTTTTCTACCAGAACGTCAAAAAAAAGTTTTTCAAAAAAAATATTTTTATAACTGAGATAATTTACATGAAAACCAGGCGTCCCCGTAATAAGCGTAAACAGATACCAGTAATCGAGTTTTCGTTACCGTATTTATTTTGCCTCCGCGTTACAGAACCAGTCGTAAATACTGCCACGCGATTGGTCACATAAATAAATCTGATCATTTGTGGCATGCGACGCCTAGCCGGTGTCCCACAGAATTGATCCCTGCAATATCTTACTCCCGTTTTCCGACTTAATTAAGTTTAGCTACACTAACATAACCAGTGATTTGCATGAATGGTCGTTAGCTGCTATATGCGGTCCAGCTGTCGCATTGTTGTTTCCAGTCGAGAATGCAAATATTTTTTTTTATTACGCATGCATCATAATCAACGATTGCTTAAAATGATGTTTATGATGCGCCTACTTTTTTAAAGGTTGCTATAGAAACATTTGATCATGTCAAATATGACAGATTAATATATTCGTCAATATATCCCTTAAGTTTAATATTTAAAACATTTTTGAAATTATGATGCATTCGTAATAAAAAATAGCGTATGGTATACGTGTATACGCGCGTCGTGTTTTGAAATATGTCGCGCGTGCTTTAAAGGCCCTCTTATACACTTATATCATAATATACTGTTAAGATTTTTTTTTTATTTTGGGCATGCTTTGGGTTAGTTTGAGTTAGTTTTGTTTGGTTGCGCCCCAGGTGCGAGCGAAGCGAGCGGAGGGTCGTGCGTGAAGTGAAATATTAGTGGGATGATATAAATTTACTAAATAAGCACACATGCATGAAATATAAAATACTGCTAACCTGTAGGTCCTCCATGGCTTAACATATAAAATATTACTTTTATATGTAAAACGATGGTAACGGAAACTCCATTACTGGTATCTGTTAACGCTTACTATGCCGGTTTTTCATGTAAATATCTCGGTTATAAAAATGGTTTTCTGAAAAAAAACTTCCATTCTGGTGGAAAATATCCTAATATTACAGGCGTCAATTCCATTTAAGGAGTGGCCTAAAAATGCCAGTTTTCCGTAACTTTGAAAAACCAATATTTTGTAGTCAGTTTATGTTAAATCTGGCACCACCTCTTTTTCTTCTTCTTCTTCTTGATTTAGGACTTGTCCTGTATTGTACTGCTGTCTACCTCTCTTGCGATTCGGACGTCCAGTACTCCTGCCATCTCTTGGACGGGCGGCCTGGGGGTCTTCTGCTTTGTGGCCTTTCGTCTTTTGCCCACTTGGCAATTCTATCCTGGTCCATCCTGTCTACATGGTCTCTCCAGTACCTTCTTCGGGATCTAACCCATCTGACAACATCTTCTGTCTGTAATTCATCTCTTATGGCGCTGCTTCTTATTGATCCCGTAGTGTTACGCCTTTTACTGCTCTCAGCGTTTTCATTTCGGTGCTTCTCAAGAGTTTCTTAGTTTTTGTTGTTTCGGCTCGTGCCTCGGCAGCGTATGTTAGGATGGGTCTTACGCAGGTTTTATTATATATCCTTATCTTGCATTCTGCCGTCATATATTTGTTTTTCCATATTAGGTCTCTTAGGCTACCGGAAATTAATGATGCTTTGATACAGTTCGCTCTTACTTCCTAAATCAGGTTTCTGCTGCTCGATATTTGCGACCCTAGGTAGTTGAATTTCATGACCTGTTCTATCGTTTTATTGTCCACCATAAGTTTGCACCTGACAGGCTCTTTGGATATAACCATTGATTTAGTTTTTCTGTTGATATGAGCATGTTGAATTTTTTGGCGGTTTTATGGAGTGCAAATAGTAATCTTTGTAGGTCGTCTTCGTTCTCTGATATTAGTGTGGCATCATCTACATAACATATTATCTTGAGGCAATTGTTAGTCATTCTGTATCCTGTTCCTGTGTTTTTGACCTATTTGATTATTTCGTTCATCATGATGTTAAGCTGTCCCCCTGTCTAATTCCAGCCTTGATGTCAATTTTTTCAGTTAGCGTTTGGTCTGCTTTAATGTGTGTGCTATTGTTTTTGTTTAAGTCTTTTATTACGTTAATGTATCTGTCATCCACTCGATGTCGCCGTAGAATATTTATAATGTCGTTCAATTGTATTCCGTCAAATGCTTGTTTGAAGTCCACCATACATAAGTAGACGGGTTTGTTCAAATTCAATTCCTTTCTGCGCTAGTTGTCGTACTATGAAGATGGCGTCTATTGTTGATCTATTTTTGCGGAATCCCTGCTGTTCTTCACACCTTCCCACGGCAGCTTCGATTTTCTCGGCTAATATTTTTGTGAAAATTTTGAGCACTGCACTAAGCAGTGTGATGCCACGGTAGTTCTTGGGTTCTTTTTTTGCACCTTTCTTAAAAATTGGTACTGTTATGCTGGTCCTCCACTCTTCTGGAATTCGTTCTTCTTGGAGGATTATTCGAAAGAGCTGCAATATTTCTTTGATGATGGTATTTCCCCCATTTTTGATCATTTCATTGCTGATATTATCAATGCCTGGTGCTTTTCGATTTTTTAGATTTTTCATTGTCTTGAGGATATCATCTGTTGTAATTGATTGTTCATCGGTTGTTCCGGTGGGTGCCTGTGTTATGTATTCTGCTTCTTCAGTTTCTGCTTCTGCTTGGTCTTTATAGATTTCTTTAAAATATTGTATCCAGTGATCGTGGCTGATGGTAGTCGCTTGGATGTCCTCTGTTATTGGTTTCTTTCTGTTTCTGAGTATTTTCCAGATCTTCTTCTGACCTCCATATAGGTCGTGCTGCATTTCGTTAGAGAAATTTTCCCAGTATCGCTCTTTAAGTTCTTTGATTGCTTGATTTACTCGGTTTCGTACTTCTTTGTATTTGTGGTATTCTTTCTCAGTTTTATTGTTTCTATATGTTAGCTATGCTTCCCGCTTCTGCTTGGCTAAATCTTTTACTTCTTCTGTGAACCATGGCTTGTTGGCTCTTGCGCCATTTACATTAATTGTTCTTACTCCTATCGCTTCGTTTGCGCTTGATGTAATGTTGGATTTGATTTTTTCCCAGGCTTGATTTACGTTGCACTGTGCTGTGATTGGGTTGTTGAGTATTTTCTGTTTTAAACGTTCCTGGTATAGTGTTTTGGTGCTTTCATTTCCGAATGATTCAACGTTATATTTTGATATGTGTACTGGAGTCTTTTTTCTGCGTAGGTCAATTTTCTGACGGTATTTGCATAATACCAAACCATGTTCTGTTGTTGCGTTGGCTGATGTTAATACTTTTACGTCTAGTATCTCCTTAGGGTGTGTATTGCTATTGGTTATAATGAGGTCTATCATCGATTTCTGCCCTCTTGAGTTGATAAAATGCATCACCTCTAGAAAGTATTTGAGCTAAGCTTTCAAATAAAGAGTAGTTTATCGGGATATCTTTTAAAATAGGGAGATAAAGAGAGGGCGGTGGAGCTCCTACGTGAGACACCCTGTATGTATACACTATACATATACTCCGAGTTAAAGCTGAAGTTATTATAAATAACAAGAATTTTTAAAATGGACTTGCACAGGTCACGTCGTAAATTTTGACTTTTTTGAGTCAGGTAATAATTATGTAATTAACTCATTACATCACTAGTGATGTAATGACTTTTCTCCTTCTTAACTCATTGTTTAGTAATCCATTTCCGCGCATATCGCAATTATAATGTAAATAAATAACTACTAGAATATTTGAGCAATTTGAAAATACTATACATATTCATTCACTTGTTAAAATAATTTTTCAAGGTGGCGTCGTCTGTAATTAAATGTTTCCAATAAATCACTGTTCTCGAGGTACAGGGTTTCTGGTTATATTTTGTATGATATCTAAAATTTTTATTTGAAGAGTTATCATAGCATATTAAATTTAAAAGTTTTAGGGCTTTACCTGAACTATATGGATTTGCTAAAGAAAGCAACAATAATTGACGATCGAGTCTGTAAACAGAAAACAACTTTGTTATTTTAAATGACACTCTGTTTATATCGTTCATTTATCGGAGAGTCCCTTCGTTACTGATTCCTTTTACCAGATTGGCTGCCTCTATCTTTAAAACTAACTGAGAAAAATTACACAAATTGTGTCATAAGATAAATGTTAAAAAGAGAACGGTATAAAGTAATGGTTGGCCTAATGCATTGACCTTATGCCATAGCTTTTGTCATTTTTTTTTCAGTTAGCTTTGAAGATAGATGTTTGTATAGTGAATACATACAGGGTGTCTCAGGTAGAAGTTTCACCTCACTCCTCGTATCTCCTTATTTTTAAAAATATCCCGATAAACTACTTTTAAGGGAAGGTCAAAATAAGCCCCTGTTCAGTCCTCGTTGGAGCACCCTGTACAATATTGCTAAATTGACTTGTTTCCGAGTGTACCGTAAAGTATAAAATAAGCACGCTTTTTGGGAGCAGAGTCTATCTATTTCGCTTGAGAGTATTAAAAACTATGACAGGAAGGGGCAAAATATTTTATTTCAAGTTAAATTGCTAGAACTTAGTAGGTGGTCAAAATGTTAAAATGTCTTTCGGATGCTTATCCATATAGATTGCACTTAAATTTAAACCTCTGGTTTATTATAGGAACTATGTCTAAATTTTAAATTTATGTTCGGTGGTTCATTAAAAAACTAGGTACTTATCAGATGCAGTGTATTTTCTGCCGAGAAATGTATCTAATCTAGATAATTGAAATGGGTTAAGGTGTAACAAACCATCTCTAGACGTTTGGGACGCGATGTATATTAATATCTGACCTAAATTTTGTTTCTTAAAACGTAAATGTTTGTAATCGATGTTATTTTATTATTTTGATATGCTGGATTGAAGCCAGTCTAACATTTTTTAATATGGCTTGCTCATTTCCACTTATATTTCTGTAGCGTATCTAAACTCAAACATTCTTGGAATTGATACTTTCAAATAAACTCAATGATAACAGGGGGTCACATTATTGTCAGATTTTTATTTTTTAAGTAAATGTACAAATATTCAAGGGGCAACTACTATTCCTAAAAAATAAAAACCCAACATCATTATTTCCAAGGAACATGCATCACGTTACCAATACAATCTGCATCAAAGACCACCAACTAATAACATGGCTTAAAAACACTGAAGTAAGTTAACGTCACCTCACAACTTTCGGACACGTTCAGATTCCCTCTATTATGCCAGAATTCAGAATGCATTAATACTTTCTAGCATGATCTCTTCAAAACTATTGGCTTTTGATAACAGTTGTAATACCGATACAAAACTGCAAGATGGATACATATTAAATAAGACTATAGTATATTTTAAAGATTCTTGAATTGTCGCAATTTTTCTGCAATATATAACAAGATTTACTAGATATAATAAAAAAAAGCCATTATAACGATACCAAAGATGACCATCTGAAAAGCCGCATTTTCTTATTAACCATCGGTTATATAAAACAGCACATTTATAAAATATTTGAGTTTAGTTTTAAAATTTACTAGAATTTAAAATTGAAAAATTTTAAAAAAATGTTTTTGTTTATAAAGAAATCAAACCAAAAAATAATGCATTTTAAAGTTTAAAAACAAATTCTGATTTAGATGCCCTTCATAAATATAATGCTTTTGAAAAGGCTACAAATGTATATGTCCCGTCAAAAGTACTCTTGGTAATACCCAATTGAAATTATAATAAGTTATAAGTTCAAATTCTTATATTTGGATAAATTTAAGGAAATATGTTTGAGAATTATTTTTACACGAATTGAAGCAATTAAAATAAATCAACATTACTGCAGTTTAATTGTGATTTTTATTTATAACAATAACATTTTTTAAATTATCAGATAACCTTTGTAGTTTAGATTGTTTAAAAATCAATAATAATTATTGTTCTGAAAAACACATAGAAGGTTCTCTTTTGATCTATCTGTTTTCCAGTGATCTGTAACGATTTTGATGAACTTAATTACTTAACACTATGCAGTTTTGAAAGGTTATTATAGTAGGTCTAGAGCATGAGCATGTCAGTTGTAGGTTACTAAATTAGACACGGTTTATCACACAACATACTAATCTATCCTTAGAGTAACCATGTTTTCGTGAATTTCTGTAAAAGCAAGAAATATAACATATTTGTATATGTTTTCCAGAACAATTGGATCGCATTGAAGATGGCATGGACCAGATTAACACTGATATGCGGGAAGCGGAGAAAAACTTGACTGGAATGGAAAAATGTTGCGGTTTGTGTGTTTTACCTTGCCAGAAGTAAGTATTAAAGTTTGCCACACGTTATGTTAAGTAACTTCTTTTTTATGCCTTTTTGTCACCCCGTTCGATTCTCCTTTTATTACGTGACCGTAAATTACGTGCAGTTGCACCCTATATACTATCGAATCGATGAATTTTTTAACTTGATGCGTCTGCTGCAATGTAATGAAAAATTGCTATCGGCAGGAGCACATAACGTAGGGCTATCTCAATAATAAAAATAATCGAACTACCAATTCGATTGGAGTTTCCCCATTTTCTAAATTCATAAATTTTCATAATTCCTACACCAAAAACGAAATGGTTTAAGGATTATATAGATATTGTTCCAATTCTTGAGATATACCTGACCCTTTCTTACGACATATAATTCTAGAGATAAATCTCAACTCAGTAATGAATATTATTTAGGTACTATACTCGACGCGCCGAACAGATTCACTGATCACGGAAACAATAATTCAATAACTCGTCTTATTTTATGATTCCAAACATAGGGACTTTGATAAGACATTCTATTTGTATATGTTGTATTATGGACAAGAAAAAAATAAAACAATAGTTCGATTAAATCATAAAATGAGACGAATTATTTCCGCGATTAGTGAATCTGTTCGGCGCGTCGAGTATAGTTCAAAATTGATTTTAAATATACACGTGTTAATTGATCATTATTAATTACAATTGATTTTAACATAATTAAATACATTATGGTTGCAAAAGCGACCTAACGGACATTTTTAACGCCAAATAAGTAAATTCATCGGCTATTTTATTGGTAATGCGTAAAGCCCCGAGAGAAAAGTCATAAATGGCATGACAGAAATTTCCGAGTGATTTTTCGCCACAGAAACTGTTAATTTTAATTGTTTAAGCTCTACTCACGATATTCTCAAATCTCACGTCGTCCTTGTAAAGTACGTCAGATCCAGTTTGCATAAAATCACCCTAAAATTTCAGGCAATTAGGGAAGACAATAGTTTCAAAGGAATAGTTACAGTGAAAAAAAGCAGGTTATGTTCATTCCTAAAATAGTTATTGTTAATTGGATCGAAATCAAGAATTATAGTTTGGACTGTTGTTTTTGTTTAGAGGCTCTTCATTCAAGGAAGATGAAGGGACCTGGAAGGGAAATGATGACGGTAAAGTAGTGAACAATCAACCTCAGCGTATGATGGATGATCGCAATGGTATGGGTCCTCAAGGTGGTTATATCGGTCGTATCACCAACGACGCACGAGAAGATGAAATGGAGGAAAATGTTGGACAGGTGGGAATTAATTTATTTTTTTAACCAGTAATTGAAAGTTTAATGTTATAAAATGCGTCGTTTTTTTATTTATTTTGAGTATGTCTTGTAACTTGGTACGTTCTAATATTTCAATTGAAAATGGCAGACAAAAATATCCAGTTTGTCAGATATGTTCAACTTTGCAAAGTTCTAGTACAGTAAATCTATCGATTTGCCATAGTTACATATTCTTTACATTCTATAATTTCCCATTAATTTTCCGTTTCAAATAAAAAGAAAACGAATAAAAATGTATTCATCAGAAATATTAATATAGATAGTTAACTGGTACTTGATGGAAATCCATGTTAACGTATTTAAAACCAAAAACAGAAAAGTGTTGATTTTTCGCTATATTTATTTATACAATAACAATTGTATTAATCTAAATTGACTTTAGATTTGACGTCAGACGAAGACACAGTGTTGTCGAAACAATTGGCATTGTTTTAATAAATGTAGTGGATTTGAACAGTTTGCTTGACTTGTTTTTGGCGGTTATCAGCTTGTAGCTGAGAGAAGTTTAAATTATGCATCTTCATGAAGAAGCAAAGCTACTAAGGCTTTGTAATAATCATACATCTACATTCACTCACAATGGCCATTCCAAAACCTTCATGAATGTTTTTCTTACCAAGTTGTCAGCGGCATAGAAACAGATCTTGGGGAAACCGTGACACGAAAGGAGACACCTATGTTGGACGTAATCAGCCCTATTGAGATATTGCAACTAGGGGAAGCTGACACCAGGAAATTCATATGGAAGATAGGTCTGGTGGTTATGTGAACACACATAAACACCGAAGAAAGGATGGCAAACAAAATATTTAGAAGAAAAAACTTGCGAAGAATTTTTACGTGCTGAATAATTGAAATAACAACATATGGCACCAAAATCATTGGTGGTAACGCGGTGCCACTAGCAGGATTGACAGAAGGACCTACAGAAAGCTGCGAGAATACAAAGCCGCATCAAATTCCATACGAACAAAACTAACACGGCACCACACCAAACTCTATACTTGTATGGTTTATCTAAGATTAATAAACCAGACATGCCTTTGAGACTAATCGCTAGCTGTAGAGGCTCAACTAGGGCATTGGCTAAGTACTTACATATTATCCATCGATTACCACTAATGGATGAAATAATAAATAATATTACCCACATTGTAAATCAGACTCAGACAGTATCGACCCAGAAGATAGGTTTCTAAACTTTAATGTGGGACGTTACAGACTGCCAATTCTAAAATCGAGAATTTGACTAATCTAGTACACCTGTATCATCTGGACTGGTAATGATAATAGACCGGAGGATAGGGATAAATTTTGGGATACGATTTTATTCAGGATGCCTTTCCGATGACAATATGATCCGTATATCCTCATGATAATAATACATGAATCAAAGAGTTGTCCTGGGTTCTTCATATTAAAAAAATATTTATATGAAGGCTATTTTTTGAATTTGGTTCGGGAAGTTGTCTGACGAGACTTGAAAAGTCGAAACCGGTCACAGGTGGACAAGACGGTACACAGATGACCATCTTGTTAGCCTGTACCGTTAGGCTGTGCCGACATCCTGGATGACACCGATTACGCATTTGTTCGAAATTATGTGTTTTGGCACGATTTTAAACAGGGTGCCATGTGTATGTAATGAAATTCAAAATAAAAATTCCTCAGAAAATCATTGGCATACCCGAAGGGTTGGTATGGTCACGCAAACTTTTATTTGAATAAGTAAATTTTTCGCGTTTTTAAACAAGCTGCCACTGATAAGTATACAAGTTCTTGTTATAAAACTGCTTAAGAAAAGATGGCATTCCGATTGCTCATTCCCAAATACTGTTTACATTGCAAAAATTTTGTACAGTTACGGAGTAACATTCCGTTATTTTAGCCACTTAACAAGATTTGTTGCAATACTAAGTTTGCATCCTAAAATGTTGATTGTAACATGGCATACGAGTTGTGCGGGTTTGTCATTAAAAAATAAAAATGAAGTTGCAAAATAGGAAAAAAATCCGTGTTTTTAAGCAGTATCCCTTTTTGTTTTTATTATAATCATAAATAAATAAATAAATAGATCTTTATTTCCAACAGTCACCCACTTACAGGAAATATAATTATAAAAACAGTAAAAATTATAAAAAATTATTAAAAATTGTAAAAATTATATCTAAAATTGTACCTGCCAGAAATATAAACAATCATGGTTTATATAGGTGAAATAAGAAATGACATACAAGTTGTGCGAGTTTTCCATATAAAAATCGTAACAAAATTAGAAAAAAAAATCCGTGTTTTTAAGCAGTATGCCTTTTTCTTTTTATTAAAATCATGGTATATTTAGGTGAAATAAGAAATGGCATACAAGTTGTGCGAGTTTTCCATATAAAAAATTGTAAATAAATTAGGAAAAAAAGTCTGTGTTTTTAATCAGTATGCCTCTTGGTTTATAATTATTAAAGTTTACTTGTCAAAAAAGAAAAATGGCATACAAGTTGTGCGGATTTATCATATTAAGAAAATGTAATAAAACATTCTTTACTATTTCGATTTTCCTACGTTAGCCCCCTGTCGCAGGACCGTTATGCCTTTCAAAATACGTTAGAGGCAATTCGACATGACGATAATGGCAACAAACCATTTCCTCATTTACGCATTGCGGCGGTGTTGTCGGTTTCATATGTTGTGTTTTTTTCTTAAAAGACACCAATCAACCTCAATACTTTTTTTTCAACTAATTAAAAAAAAAGAAACAAACAACCTTAAAAAATATATAAAAAAAAGTTTTGTTAGTGACGGGAATCGAGCCGGGTCGCCCGCACGCAAGCACATTGCATGACCACTATACTATCAGAGCTCGTCAAGTAGGAGGCAGCAGGCTGTGCTGCCGCTGGCAGCACCGCGACCCGAACGATGCGTAAATGAGGGAATGGTTTGCTCTCTTTATCAGCGTGCATATACATTTCTCAGAGATGGAGCATGAGAAACTGTGTTTCACGTGTGAAAAATCAAATCCTGTCATAAAACTGGTGACATTCAGAACTTTGTCAAAGTACGCGAAAACTTTGCAGTTAAGAATAAAGCATAAACAGTGAGTGTAAAAACTCAGTGCAAGTGAGTGCCGCCTTTGGTTACCACCCGAGGTGCACTTTCAATGCTTTGAAACAGAAATATAGGTTTAATGAACCTCAGTCAAACATGTAAGTATTTAACTGTTATATATTACGCTAGCATAAGCACAAGCTTTGAATATAAAATGGACTGGAACGAGCATTGCGCACCTGTCATCAGTGTTAGGTGTTTTTAAGATATAGAGATATAGAACCTTGAACATTTATATATTTTTATTTTCTTTCTCTGGCAGTTATTAAGATTTTAGTTACATATTTGTTACATATACACATTTAGCTTTTTCAATATTATGTCTAGATATCTTTTTTTTTACTTGCTTTTAAAAAAATATGTAATTATTGTGTGAATAAGTGTAAATATCACTATCATTTCCATTTCACATTACTAAGGCAGTATATCTTTGTTCCTAAATGATGAAAATAGAAGAACACAATGGATTGATTTTGTGAAAAGGCTTAAATTTATTCCAAAAGCAGTAGTGTGGGGACCAAATGCAGTGTAAAAACTACCGAGGTATTGCGCTACTAAGTTACACCTCACACCTATAAAATCTTCTCCAACATTCTCATTCAACGTCTCTCTCCATATGCCGAAGAGATTATGGGAGACTACCAATGCGGCTTTCGAAGCGGAGGATCAACAACTGACCAGCTTTTCACTATCCATCAGACTAGTTTAACAAAAACTTACATACCCTGTTCCTAGATTTTGAACAAGCATATAACAGTGTTATTAGGGTGAGGTTGTGGGAAGCTATGGAAGAACTTGGAATCCCATACAAGCTGATTCGACTGTGTAGAACGTACCTAAAAGAGGCAAAGAGCTGCGTTAAAATCGAAGGAGAGTACAGCCAAACATTCTCTATCAACAGAGGCCTGAAGCAGGGTGACGCTTTCTCGCCAGTGCTATTTAACCTTGCACTAGAAAAAGCGGTAAGAACAGCATCAGTTAACGCAGAGGTTTTGGTCCAGGTGGCCCTAAGCTTGTTTTGGCCTACGCGGATGATATGGGCGTAATAGGAGAAAGCACGGTAAGTGTGAAGGAAGACTTTATAAAGATAGACAAAGAAGCTCTGGGAATAGGTTTCCGAATAAATGAAGGAAATACCAAATACATGCATGTCTTCCGCAACCCCCTACGAGACAGAATCAGACAAAACATCACCATGGATGAATATAATTTCGAGCATGTGCGGACCTTCAAGTACCTGGGCGCAGTGATAATGGCTGACAATAATATGCAGGAAAAGATTAAACAGCGTATCACAAAAGCAAACAAATGTACATTTGCAATGCAAACTCTGCTAAAGTCAAAATTTAATACTAGAAAGGCAAAAACCGTAATTTATCAAACAATAATACGACCAGTAGCAACCTTCGCCAGTGAAACATGGACCCCGACAGTTCGCGACCCGGAGCTTCTAAGATGGTTTGAGAAAAAAATCCTGCGCCTGGTATATGGCCCATACCGAGACCCTGAAACCGGCTGTTACAGAATGAGAAGCAACGCGGAGCTTGCTCAAATATATCAAAGCCTTGACATTATTCAGGAAATAAAGACAGGGCAGGACACATACAGAGAAGTCAAAACGATCGACTAATAAGACGGGTATGGGAGGAAGCCCCACAAGGAAAAATACCACTGGGAAGTCCTAGGCTTAGATGGAGGGGTAACATCAACAAGGACCTAGCTATCCTTGAAGTGGACCAACAAGAATGGGGGGAGGTGCCTCAAGATCGTTCTAGGTGGAGTCAAGGCAGCCAAAACCCATCTTGGGTTGTAGTGTTACGGAGTAGTAGTAGTAGTAGTAGTGTTTTATGTTCCCATCATTTTGCTGAAGATTGTTTTGATCGATCATCTAAGCTTAAAGTGAGGCTACTACTAAATGCTATTCCAACAATTGAAGTGAACCGATTAAAATACGTAAGTTATATGTATTTTGATGAGAAGTGTCCTTATAATTTATTTTTCCGGTTATTTTCCTTGTCATGTAGAAATTATGCCATAAAACAAAACTATTTCTCTATCAATTTTCCTCGTCCAGTATTTCATTAATTTAATATATCAAAGTACCTAAATTAATTTTCAATTGAATACATTGTTTTTAAGGAAATGAATGAATGATTGATCTAGGTGGTGTTGATACACTGCGACCTGTACAGACCTATTGTGTCCCCCTTCCATGGTGCTTCCGTTGATATGATTCTGAATCAGAGTACCTCATCCAGCTTCACTGCTTTGATAAAAGCAAGTAATCTGGATGGTTCTATGGATGGAAGTTCCTGTTCGACGATGCAGCCAGCACCCGAAGCAGGCCATTCGCTTGTTCGCGACCGCCTCGCACTCCGTGAGAAGGTGTTCCGGGGTTTCCTCCCCCTCCTCACAGAATCGGCAACTGTCCTCGTTTTGAATTTTTATTCGCTTCTTCTCAACCGGCAGTGGGCCGTAAGAAC
The DNA here is from genome assembly GCA_016904865.1 of Pissodes strobi. Taxonomy (NCBI): domain Eukaryota; kingdom Metazoa; phylum Arthropoda; class Insecta; order Coleoptera; family Curculionidae; genus Pissodes; species Pissodes strobi. The sequence goes on from MU188882.1 coordinate 55,346, forward strand.
GTCGGTGAGGATGCGGAGATTATTCTTACTCAATGTTATAAGGTGTTTTGATCTTCCTGGGTGAGGGGGCCCTAGAAACATCTTTGATTGCCTTAACCCATGAAGGCGTTCCCATAGACTGGTCCGTTTGTTCGCTCATCTTTCCTGAATTCTTCCTTGTAGGTGTGCGTCCCTATGCCACAGAAATGTTCCGTTCCTAAAATAGGAGTTTGTGCTCCTAATTTTGCCAATTGGTCTGCTTTTTCGTTGCCTTCTATCCCAGCGTGTCCTGGTATCAATTGAAGGGATAATTTGTTATTATTGCCTAGTTCATTTAGCCTATCTAGGCATTCCCATACCATTCTGGAGCTGATTGTTGTTGAGCTCAGCGCTTTGATGGCTGCTTCACTGCCTGAGAAGATGACAATCTCTTTCTGTCTAGGTTGAACTGCTCAGATGTTCCTATGGCGTTAATTTCCGCCTGGAATATGTCCGGGTGTTTTCCCATTGCTTCGGAGAATTTGATTTCTGGTCCAAATACTCCGGCTCCGGTCCCCTTTTCAGTTCTTGCCCCGTCTGTATACCATTTTGTGGCACTTTGCTGCGATGTGAGAATGCAAGTGGTGTTCTTTTTCCATTCTTCTCTACTTCTTATCACGACTATGAAGTATTTTCAAAATTGTATCTTTTGACTATATCGTCCCTTGGGCGGCCAAGAAGTGGTATATGCTTTGTCAGGGATGTTAACTCACTCTTTCTAAGCCATCCTCCCTCGCCCGCTCCCTCTCTAGTGATTCTAGTCATTGCTTACCTAGCTGCTCCCTCTACAACAATGTGTAGAGGTGCGAGGCCCACAATTGCCTCGATCGCTGCTGTTGGACAAATTTTCATTGCACCTGTCATGCTTATGCACGCCAGGCGTTGTACTTTGTTGAGAGCTGATTGATGCTTGCTTTTCCCTTTCGAACCAGACGATCGACCCGTAAAGTAGAGTGGGTCTTACTATCATTGCGTACAACCATCGCAGGATATCTGGTTTATATCCCCAGTTTTTTTCTGCAAGGCTTCGGCACACCATGAGGGCCCTCGTAGCCTTAGTTACAACTCCTTCAATGTGTTTATTCTATTTGAGTTTACGATCCAGCGTTATGCCCAGATATCTGACTTGCGATGTCGGTGTAATGTTGGTCCCGTGTATTCGGATAACTTTCATTCTAGGGAGTTCTCTCTTTCTAGCCATGGTTGTTTTCGATGGGTTTATTTCCAGCCCCACTGTTTGGCACCATTCTTTCGTTGCTTTGAGTCCAGTTTGAATGAGTTCACATAGTGTATAGTGTACTCTCAAACTTTCCCTTGGATGTGATGACAATATCATCAGCATACCAACACAATGTAGGTCGAGGTCTGTCAGTATTTCCAGTAGTTCGTCCACCACTAGAGTCCACATTAGCGGTGAGCATACTCCGCCCTGTGGCGTACCTCGAGTGGTGCTCACTTCAGTAGTCTGATTGCCTACTGAATTTTCTACTGTCCTCGTGGCAAGCATCTCACACATCCATCGAGCTATTGTGTCGTTCACTCCCCTTCTCGATAGTGCCCTCTTTACAGCCATGTGGGATGTATTATCGAAGGCTCCCGCGATGTCTAGGAAAGCGCAGAGCATGATTTCTTTCTCATTTAGAGTTTCTTGTATCATGCTGGTCAGTTGGAACAGTGCGGTCTCTGTGGACTTGCCCGTTCTGTATGCATGCTGGCTTGCATTCAATGGCCGCGTTTCTAAGGTAGTGGATCTGATTTAATTGTCTACTACCTTCTCCATCGTCTTGAGTAAGAATAACGTGAAACTGATTGGTCTGAAGGATTTGAGGCATGTCCCATCCTTCTTCCCTATCTTCGGGATGAAGGTGACTTTCGCCCTTCTCCATGCTTTTGTATCCCATGGCCATACTGCTTCTGGTGATGTCTACAAGGTGTGGCAACATTTCTCTTTTTCCCCTTTAACCACCCATCGCTCGTTAGGGTACCGACAACGCTACTATACACCAGCATGTAATATATATATACAGTGTGTCCAAGATTTGGCTTACATGTATTGCTATCTCGAGAACCGTAAGAGCTAGAAAGATGGTTAAATTAGGAAAGTTG
>MU188883.1:0-24110 GCA_016904865.1 Pissodes strobi
ATATTACGGGGTATCTCACTTACGAGTAAAGATAGAGAGTTGCGGTTTTCGCAATACTTTGCTACTTTTTTGTGAAAAGAACGATGGCATAAATAATTTTCTCATAGCCCTCTTCGTTTCTGAGATACAGGGCGAAATTGAAAATAATGAATTTTGGGACCCCCCTCGTATCTCCGTTATCCTTTAACATATCGCAAAGCTAAAAACCTGCTCTTATACACTTTTTTACGTAGAATCCAGTGGCGTAGTCAGATTTGTGCTGTGAGCTGTCAATTTTTAGCTATAAATCAAACTTATTTTTTTAATGGATCACCCTGTATATTTTTCTATCGTTTGATTGAAAATTTTATAAGCTTTACAAAAATATATAACACATGACATATATTTTAAATAATAAGCCTAAAATTCATAATTTCACAAAATGTATCTATACCACACTGTTGATGAGTATGGTATAAGTATTGTCTTTTAAACAACGGTATAAGTATTAGTAGGCAGAGATTATTAGAACAATGGAATGTTCATTTCTTATTGGCAATACCTGTCAGTGGCAAAATTTATATTTTCTGTGTAATATTGTATTTTTTACGATGGCTGAAAATGAAAATTGTCAATATTTTGAAAAATGTGACATGCTAGTCTCCTTGATACAAAGCAATGAAAACTTCCCTGAAGCTTCTCTCCCAGCTATATTTCAATAGGTTTGTTTGAATATTTATTTACCTTTTGACTTATTTGGGTTTATTTTTTATTTAAGTATCATTTTAATTTATAGAGAGCTTGGAACGTTTATCCGGCCCTTACCATGTCGTATAATAAGGAAAATCGCGGTAAGGATGGAGGCAACGTTCTTTGTCCTACCAATTTTTTCTTTATTCTGGAAAACATTAAATGACCAGGTTATCTCCTTTCGGGATATCTTTAAATTAAAATGATACAAAAAATAAACTCAAATAAGTCAAAAGGTAAATAAATATTCAAACAAACTTATTGAAATATAGCTGAGAAGCTTCACGGAAGTTTTCATTGGTCTGTATAAAAGAGGCTAATATGTCACATTTTTCAAAATATTGACACTTTTCATTTTCAGCCATCGTAAAAAATACAAAATGACACAGAAAATATAAATTTTGCCACTGACAGGTCTTGCCAATAAGAAATGACCATTCCATTGTTCTAATAATCTCTGCCTACTAATACTTATACCGTTGTTTAAAAGACAATACTTATACCATACTCATCAAGAGTGTCGTAGAGACACATTTGGTGAAATTATGAATTTTAGGCTTATTATTTAAAATACATATCATGTATTATATATTTTTATAAGGCTTATAAAATTTCCAATCTAACTAAAGAAAAATATACAAGGTCTTCCTTTAAAAAAAATAAAAGTTTGATTTATAGCTAAAAATTGACAGCTAACAGCAAAAATCTGATCACGACCTCCAGTTTTGGCACAGAATCTTCATTTTACCCCGTCTACATCCCCTGAAAATTTCAGCCCTTTGCCATATCGGGAACATGCCGAACGGATCGCGAGCTGGCGTTCGTCAGTTACAAACAAACAAACAAACAAACAGACCTACATACAGGTGAAGCTAATAAAAGCGTGTTAATAAAAACGATAGAAAAAGGCATGCTGTTTACTAATTTTTTAGCCATCTTTATTTTACCAATAATAATATTTTCGTAGGCAAGTGCTCGTTTTTCTAAGGCACACGCACTGATAACACCATAGCATAATGCCGTAGGCAAATGAAAAAGTGGATTTTATTTTTCAAGTATGGACCTTTTTAAATACCCTGTGGAAATAATAAAAATGATCTGACATATTTTCCTTTTTTCCGGATATCCCGGAAAGAAATCGGAGTTTTGTATATTTATCAATAGGTTACAGTCCATCAGCATCAAATTGCGCAATATTGCTACAATTATTGTACTGACTTCGTATCTGCTATGGCTACCCAGGAATCTGAATTGAAAAATATATTTTATTTTAGATAATATATAAGCTTGGTTGTTAAAAAAATAGTTAAAAAAGTAGTTTAATAACTTTATCAACATTTTCTGAAGCCTGAATAATTTTATTTATGTGTGACTATCGTTTAAGAATATATTAATTTGTATCCACAGGTTATGATTATGCTGCTTATACCTAAGTATTATTATTTTGTAGCAGGTAGACCTATTTGAATATTGTATAGTAGATTGCTTCATTATAATTTTTATCTTATGTAATTTTCCCACATTAAGAATAGAAGGTAATCGAGTGTCGTTTCGTGTTTGAGTTAAATTAATTTAACAAGTTAATTATAGTTTGCATTTTGTACAAGTATTATATTCAATAGTTATCTTACTGTTATGGATAATCAATAAAAAACTACAATGTACTGGGCTTTCTGATATATTTTGTACCCTATCTACACCCTATAAGAGATTAAAAAACTATTAAATACGAAAGGTCTAGGGTTTTACCTGAACCGCCAGAAAAAGTGAAAATAGTATATAAAAGACTCTCGAAAACTGAAAAAATATTAGTAATTTGTGTTTTTTTAAACACCCTATGTATTAAACTGCTTTTAAATAGGCATTTTTCTCAGTCACTGAGTCATTGAGTAATTTTAATTTGAAATGTTGCTATATTGTCACAAAAATCCTGAAAATGCGATATTTAAACTGTTGAAATGAATAAACATCAAAAGTTTGAAAATATTGACCGTAATAGAACTGTACCTTCTAAACTGCCAATGAAATAATGGAAGTAACTGAGAAAACAACGTGCTACATTCATACTAATTTACCGACACTAAGTAATGAATGAATTGTATTTTTTATATAGTAATATGCGTATTAATATATTTTTACAATTTTCAACGTAAGAGGCGTCTTAATTCCTTATACACTACAAATATCTCCTCTTAATTTACTATTAATACTATTAATTATGTAATGTGAATAATCTCTGCTTAAAACGAGGATCTCAGTTTGTATATTCTTCTAAAACATGAATAACTTCACTCACTTAGCTATCCCCAAAAGAATATATCTACAGGTATCAAATCAGTACTGTTTACCGGGCACCAAATGATACCACTTTTACCAATCCATAAGTGATACCTATTATTAAGGTATATGTAAGATTGTGGGCTTGTTGCCAAATACACAAATAGCTAGTAAAAGATACAACACGTATTTGTTTGCTCTCTTGGTTTTGTGATTATTTTTAATAGGTATAAATAAAGCGAATTAATTTTTCTCCCATAATATGGGCGAAAATAGTAGAGGCATTAAACCCGCAGAAGAAAAAACACCGAAGTTTTGTGAACGGTTTTCGCGGGAAAACAGGTCATCTTCACTGGATCACACAGAATATTCAGCAGCTGAAATAAATGAAATAATTTATGGTCCCGACGAAAAAACATCGTCGTCGATAAAAACCTATTTTATGTAATCAATATGGAGAGTCTAATATCGCAAATAATGGATCGCAAATACCAGGGTACCTTAATGAGTTGGAATTTAACTTTGAAGAGTATCAATCTCGGGACAAAATTTTTAAAAACCCAAGCGACGTTTTTAAACCCAGAAACTCTGTTACCCGCACACCTCCACTGTCTACGCCAAAAAAGGTTACTGAGAGCAATGTTGGAAATGTGAAGCAAGAAAAATCTAGCAAAATACTAAGACATGAAATATCCCCAGGAATAGAGAATCAAAATAAGAAACTATATGATGGACTAAACATTGCCCCATTCGAGTAGGATCAGCATCAAACACAAATATTACAGCCACAAACGATGAAACTAAAAACCCAATGGATATGGATAAATTGCTGTTGCAGATCTTTGGATCGGAAACGTGGAAAACCCCACCTAAAATGGTAAAAAAGAAACTGGAAACCATTATACAAATATACACTATCTCGGACCCAAAGAAACAATCCGACAACTTAAAAACCAAATTGATGCCACTGACATACAAGGGGGCTTGAAAAATATAAAGCAATTAAGAAGCGGTGCACTAGTGGTTGAAAGTCATAATGAGGATCAGTACAGGAAAATTAGAAACGCTCTCGAAAATAAAAAAAATATCAAAATAAGAGACACCCAAAATAGTAACCTAACGTGGGACAAAACATACTGATCTCGAACGAGGTAAAGTATCTAGGGACTCGAGACTTACCTGAAACCGACATCTGAAAAATATCACCAAAAAAGCGGTGGCATCACTCATGATTACCAGACGCTTACACGGGAAACAATGGGGATTAAGACCAGACATGTATTGGACATACAAAATGGTGGTAAAACCTATCCTAACATACGCCTCTCTGGTGTGGTGGCCTAAGACACAACAGAAAAGCGCAATTTCACAACTTGGCAAGATACAAGACTTGCCTGTCTTCCTGTCTAGGAATGATTGAGACCCTCCTGGACCTCCCGCCCCTACACTTTGTGATAAGGGGGATGCCAGGCTGGGGGTATACATAGACTGCAGCAAACAATCACCGTTACTAGAAGGATGGGACACTTGGCAATCGCTGATATTGTGGGGGGAGATGTTTTAAACATGAAAACGGACCACATGCAAAAGCGATACTGTTTTAATAGATCATTCGAGGTGAACTTTCCAAGTAGAACTGAATGGGAAAATGGACCAACAGCTATCAGTAGGCAGGACCAAACCTGTTTCACAGACGGGTTAAAAACTGCAGCTGGTACTGGATCAGGAGTCCATTCTGCTAGTCAAAGTCAGAGCAAATACTATGCACTGGGTATGTATGCTTCTGTTTTCCAAGCAGAGGTATACGCCATACTTCAGTGCGACATAGAGAGTAATAGGAAGGCCACAAACAATCGGCGGATCCTAATATTGTCGCTCAGTCAAGCGGCACCAAGAGCACTAATGAGCCAACAAGTACCATCAAGACTGGTGTGGGAATGTCTTGAAGAACTACAAACCCTGGCAGATCGGAATACGGTAAGACTAATCTGGGTGCCAGGACACAGGGGGATCGAAGGCAATAAAAAGCTGATGAACTCGCCAGGAGAGGATCAGAAACAAAACTAATCGGCCCAGAACCGGCTCTGGGAATACCAAAAAGTATGACCCGGAGCCACATCAAAGACTGTGTTCGAAAAGAACATCGACGTCACTGGCTAGAAATCCCCAGGCAAAACCATGGAAAGGAATTTATTGGCCTACCATGTAAAAAAAGAACCGAAAAACTGCTATTCATGAGCAGAGATCGGTTGCGAATCATAACCGGTCTTTTGATCGGCCATGCACCCCTAGAGGTACACCTGGATAGGATGGGTCTGTATATCGGAGACCTTAACTGCAGACTATGCAGTAAGGAACCGGAAACAGCCAGACACATCCTGATCAACTGCGAGGCACTGGACCGCAGGGGACTTAGCATCTTTGGGCAATCAAATATAGACCCATAGATACCAAGAGACCAAGATTAAACACTCAGTAAAAGACCTGTACGGCCTCGTACAGGACACAAAAATACTGGAGTGGCTATCATAAAACCACACAGGCTCAGCACAATAAGCCTGTACAGGCTGCAGGGCTATATGGGGACGTATGTCGGATAGGCCTAGGAAAAAAAACCCAATGTATATGATTACTGGAATGTATAAAGGTTATTTAAACTGAATTTGTAGAAGAGCTAATAAGATTAAATAGCGACATAACAGATGACTTTCCAAACAAAGATATCGCCAAGGAAATCAAAGTAATCGCCAAAAAAGACTGCCGTAATACAGCTAAGGAGAATTGGATCTTGGAAGCGCCGCCGGACATGGCAAAATGGTTTTTAAAAAAGCAAATGGTTTTTTTGCCTTATGAAAGTTTATGTTGAGGAACATTTTAACTTGGCTATGTGCTTTAATTGTGCCGGTTTTGGCCACGTATCCAAATACTGCCAAGAGACAACATGTTGTTATAAGTGTGTTGCTATTGACCATGTGAGTAAAGATTGTACGACTACAGACCTAAAGTGTGTGAACTGTACTAAAATTAAATTTAAGACTGAGGAAAATAAGCATTCAGCCCGAGACAGAAACTGCCCTGTATACCAAAGAAGACAAAGTAATTACAAAAATCAAATAAATAATTCTGGTAGTTTTTTATAAATGATCTGGCAAATAGTAGCAAATCTGAATAAAAAGAAATTAGGGCACGCTCAAAACCTTTATTACACAATCCCAAGAAAGTAGATAAGATACAGGTAGATGTAAGTAATAATAACTTTGGGATAATTCATCAAAACGTCCAATCGCTGGGAAATAGTCTAGACCCAATGAATGCGTTACTTGAAGAACATACAGACTGTAAATGTATTTGTATTACAGAACACTGGAAGAAATCTGAACAATTGAATTTTCTAGGCATAGAAAATTTTGAACTGTCTTCTAGTTTTTGTAGGGAAGAAGGTTATGGGGGTGCAGCTATTTATAACAAGCAAAAAAAACCTAAAATGTATAAATAGAAGAAAAATCGAAGACATTTCATTAGAGGGAATATTTGAATGTGCTTGTGTGGAGTGTAATTTTAAAAATGAAAATTTTGTTGTAATCTCAGTTTACCGACTACCAAAGGGAGACTTGAAAATGTTTTTCCAAAAGTTAGAATTACTACTTCAGACTATTATCCTAGAAAACAAAAAAATGTTTCTAGCAGGTGATTTTAACATAGAACTTTTGAAACATAACAATTCTAGGACACAGCTTCTATCTGTTTTAACCTTTTTTGATATGTATCCCACAATTTTGGAAAACACTAGAATAACACCATCTTCACAATCTTGTATTGATAATATCTTCACAAATGTTCTAGCTCAATATAGTTCAAGTCTTGTATTATGCACCACTATCTCAGATCATATAGCCCAAAAAGTTATACTTAGTTTAGATTTGGTTACGAAAAAACCATGTTATTTTAAGAGATTTTTTAGCGAAGTAAGTAGAAATAAGATTTTTGGTACATTAATGGAACAAAAATGGCAGGATATTTTTGAAGGAGATCCATCTGATGTTACTAAACAATGGTATGTTTTTATGAATAATTTTATAATGATTTTTAATCAAAATTTTCCAAAAAAATTATTTAATCCTAATCAAAAATGTACACAAAGTATATACCCAAAAAATTAACAAATTCAATTTGTGAAGTGTCGATTGGATAATCTTCTAATTTTAAAAACGCAAAACAATATGTATCGTGAAATGTATTTAGAGGTAAAAAAAGAATATTATCAATTATTAGTTAAAGCTCGATCAGAACACTATGCCGCAAGAATAAGGAAGTCTGATAATAAAAACAAGTGTATGTGGACAATATATGGGGAAATGATAAAAAACATCAAGTGTGAAAGTGACTGCATGATTGCATGATTACAATGCATATTTGATTGACTTAATTCCAGACTTAACAAAATGTATAGAAAAAAATATAATTAATCAAATAAATTTTCAAGAAAACCCCAGAACTTTATTTTTAAGAGCTGTTACAAAAGAAGAACTTTTAGAATTAACTAAGAAACTCAAAAACAAACACAGTTCTGGAGAGGATGAGATCTCTTCGAGTCTTATTCGTCAGATAATACCAGCAAGCACTGGGGTCCTTTGTTACATACTTAACAATTCACTCAGGGGAGGCGTGTTCCCTGAATCTTTAAAATTGCCGTTAATTAAGCCATTGTATAAAAGCAATGGAGATACGGATTTATTTAATAACTATAGACCCATAAGTCTGCTTCCTGGTTTTTCAAAGGTTTTTGAAATTGTAATGTGCGTTAGATTGATGGAATTTTTAACAGAATGTAACATTTTTTGTGAAAGTCAACATGGTTATCTCGCCAAAAGATCTACACAGACCGCTATTTTTCATTTTACACGGGCAATTTTGGGTCATTTGGAGAGAGGCGATGTGGGACTAGGCATATTTTTGGATCTGTCAAGAGCCTTTGATTGCCTAGACATAAATATGCTTTTACAAAAGCTTTATTTGTACGGAGTAAGGGAGCGCGCTCTTGTGTGGTTTAGGTCTTATTTAAGTGACAGATCCCAAAGAGTTGTTATCCAGAAGGATGGGATAAGATGTAAACCGGCCATATCTCAGAATACAGTAGGAGTACCTCAAGGCAGTATTTTGGGTCCTGTTCTGTTTATCATTTTTGTGAATGATTTGAATTTTGAGATAAACGATCCAAATTTTAATATAACACAATTTGCGGATGACACAAACTTGTTGGTAAAAGGATCACATCTTTGTGAGCTTGCTGAAAATGCGGAAAACATTTTTAAACTAGTAGATAATTGGTTAAAGGAAAACAGACTATGTCTGAATAAAGCCTGGAGTTTAGGACAAGATTAAAAAAAACAGAAAAACCTGAATCTATTTTAATGAATGGCTCTCAGTTTGAAGTAAACAATACCACCAAGTTTCTGGGTATTCATGTTGATGAGTTTTTAGATTGGTCTGGTCACATTGATTATTTGAATGGGAAGTTGAATAGAATCTGTTACTGTATTAGATTTGTTTGAAACTATTTAAATGAGTCTTCTAAAAGAATATTGTATTTTGCCAATTTCGAAAGTACCGCTAGATACGATGTAAAGCAGCGGTAAGATGTTAAATCGCATTGAGGTTCTGCAGACTATGCTGCTAGAACCATAAAAAATCTCAAGAAATGTTTTCTAAAAACCGATTTTGAATGTAATGGCTCTTACTTCGCAGTTACTAACTCTATGTCTGAATAAAGAAAAAACAAAGACAGTTCTCTTTAGGACAAGATTAAATAAAACAGAAAAACCTGAATCTATTTTAATTAATGGCTCTCAGTTTGAAGTAAGCGATACGACCAAGTTTCTGGGGTATTCATGTTGATGAGTTTTTAGACTGGTCTGGTCACATTGATTATTTGAATGGGAAGTTGAATAGAATCTGTTCCTGTATTAGATTTGTTTCAAAGTATTTAACTGAGTCTTCTAAAAGAATATTGTATTTTGCGAATTTTGAAAGTACCGCTAGATATGGTATAATTTTTTGAGTTCGGGAAATTTTTGTGACGCAGAAATGTCTTATAAGAATAATTTTCAAAATGTCTTTTCTTGAATCGTGCCAGGGTGTCTTTAGATCTAAGGGAACTCTTACCATTTATACTGTGTACATTTTTGAACTAATCATGTTTGTTTTTAAAAACAAGCAGACATTTATTGTGAATGTTAGTCACAGATATAACACTCGTACAAACGACATCTTTTTTCCGGTACATCGTTTAACACTATAGTTGAGAAAAGTCCCTACTATATGGGTCTTAAACTTTATAATAAATTAGATAACAATATAAAAAGTGTCACAACTGAAAAGCATTTTAAACAAAAATTAAAGCAGTTCTTGATTAAACTTGACCCCTATAATATTCAGGAGTATATGAATTGTTAGAATCGGGTACAGAGATGATTGTTTTGGTGTTGTGTTGTTCGACTGTGCTACAGGTGTATTTGGATGTTTCTTTGTTGACGTCATTTCACTTTATATTTATTTTTACGATTTATTGTATAAATTTATGTAAACCGAAATAAAGAAAAGCTAACTAATAATAAGTTCACTATATTCCTGTAGATGAAGTGTTTCTAACACTGAAGTAGCTGAAAATATCCATCTCCTGTTAAGCCGCCCTGTATGAATATTGACCCAAAAACTTTATTTTTATGTATGCCACACCGAACATTTAAACGCCTTCGTTCTTGTATCCTTGCAGGTTGTATTTTGTGCCGATTGTTATTAGACTAAAAAACCTGGCTCCGTCGTCGATTGAACATTCGACGGTGGTAAAAAGTCGTTTCGCCGGTAAAATTATTTTGTTTAAAAAATTAGGTCCCTTTGAATTGTAGCCTTTATTTCTTTATTATTATCATTTAAGCCTTGAATAAGCAAAAATTTGTATCACTGATATTTAATAGTTTTCAAAACCTCATGTATTTTTGACCACGACTATTATTAAGCAGCTACATCCGAAATGGATCTTTAAGGGTCTTCTAAAAAAGATCGATATCTTAAACCGAATTTTAACAGCAGATGAGTGAAGTAATTTTACCTTCGAAAAAAAAACAATGATCTTCCTCTTCTTTGTTTCTCTCAAATTCTCGTTTTTTTTTACGTTCAAGGCTTTTCCTATCTTCGATTTGCCTGACTACTCGTATATTTTATTTGTATTTAAACTTGGCACTCGTTTTTCTGGAAATTAAATTCTATATTGATGTCTAGCTTTTGCCCTATTCTCATCATTGCTATTTATAGTAACCGACCTTTTCTGCAGTTGTAAAACCCGTTTAAAAATAGTTTTTCTACTACCGTGCGTAAAATACTTACTTTACGCACTTACTATACTTTTTCTACGACTGCATATAATATTGATATTATACAGGGTGTTCGAAAAATAGACGGAGATATTTTAGAGGATGATTCCTTGTTAAAAAATATGAAAAAAGTTTCTATAAACATGGGTCCGAAAATGCAGAGTTTTCAAGATACAGGATGTTAATTAAAAAATATAAAAAATTAAATTATTAATATCTTAAAAAATATTTACTCGATTCTGTTGAAACTTGGCAATGTTATTTGTTGTATTAAGAGGCTAATTTAGCTCTAAATAGATTAAAATTATTAAGTCCAGTGGCGTCCCGGGGGCACCTTAGCGAATATTATTATCAAAAATATGTACGCCACTACCTTTTTTGTATCTTTAATATTTTTTGTTTGATTAAGCATCTAAAAATACAACTTCTTTGTCTGTTGCATTTTTTTCCCATCTCACTTTATTCTCGAGAAAAAAAAAATAAAAACCGTTTTATTGCATGTCACTGGACAAAATTGGTTTATCAATTTTTGCTAAAAAAATCACAAGTGCCTTGGAAAACAAATAATCATTTCTGCACGGTGGTTTGAGACTTGCGCGTCAGTCCTTTTAGAAAAGAATTATACACGTAATTTCAACAGAATCGGTCAATGGATATTGAAGATATTATTAAAAAACTAATTTTTTTTTTTTAAGTTTGGAAATGTAATAAACTGGTCTTTTTTTTTTCTCGAAAAACGAAACAAGATACGAAAACAATTCAACAAACAAAAATGTTGTATTGTTAGTTGTTTAATACGAAAAAAATCAAAATTTTGTAAAAAAGTTAGTGGCGCACACTTTTTTGTCAATAATATTCGATAAGATGCCTCCTGAGACGCCACTGGACTTCATATTTTTATCCCAATTAAGCCCCATATTATTACAGGCAAGGCTACCAAATTTCAACAGAATCGGTCAATGGATATTTAAGATATTAATAAAAAGATAAGAAATTAAAAAAAAATGGAAATGTAATAAACTGGTTTTTATTTTTTTTTCTCGAAAACGAAGTAAGATACGAAAACAATTCAAGAAGCAAAAATATTGTATTTCCAGTTGCTTAATATGAAAAAAAATATAACATGTTTAAAAAAGTCAGTGGCGCACACTTTTTTGTGATGATGATGCTTCCCGAGACGCCACTGGACTTCATATTTTTTTTTATTAAGGCTAAATGAGTCCCACATTATTACAAACAAGACTACCAAATTTCAACAGAATCGGTCAAATGGATATTTAAGTTATTAATAAAAAACCGCTTTAAAAAAAAGTTTGGAAATGTAATATAGTGGTTTTTCTTTTTTTTTCTTGAAAAAGAAGCGAGATACGAAAACAATTCAAGAAACCAAATTGTTGTATTTTTAGTTGCTTAATACGAAAAAAATATAAAATATTTAAAAAATCAGTGGCGCATTTTTTTTGTCAATAATATTCGGTATGATGCCCCCCGAGACGCCACTGGACTTTATATTTTTAATCTAATTAAGGCTAAATGAGCCTCTTATTACTACAGATAACGCTACAAAATTTCAACAAAATAAGTAAAAAGATATTTAAGATATTAATAAAAAGTTTGACACCCTGTATCTTGAAAACTCTGCATTTCCGGACCCATGTTTATAGAAACTTTTTTCATATTTTTTAACAAGGAATCACCTTCTAAAATATCTCCGTCTATTTTTCGAGCACCCTGTATAATATTTATTATAATATAATATATCAAGCATCTTGTCTTTAAATTAGCATTTACAGGTTACAAAGACCATACAAACACTTCTACAGCAATTTGTGTAACTAGTTGATGAGTAGGTATTGAGATGCCAGGGCTGGGACAACGCCCTACCCATTTAGGGTTTCGTCCTCCATTCTAGGTTTCGCCCTTGATATTTGGAGTTATTCTTTTCATATCTTTGGAAAAAGGCGCCATTCACCGGCGGTCTCCTCTTATGGATTTGCGTTACATCGGGGGACCCATTTTTTACATATTCCGAAAAGGGAGCATACGGGGGTGAAGCCCTAAATTCGAGCTCCTTGAGGCCCAAAGCCCTGAAATGAGACCCCTGGTATGGGGCCCATTACACGCCGTGTGCAAAATATACTTTTCACACGATGTTTGAAATGTCCAGTTTTCAAGAGCAGTTGTTAGTGCGTTTTTGTCTATTTTCAGGGCAGTCGTAGACAAAATAAGTTACTTTACGCACTAGTGCGTATTGGCTCTTCCTTCGTAGGTAGTAACCACAAACAAAATTTATTTTGTACTGGATAGTACTATTTAGTATATAAGAATTGGTGTTTCTTGATCTACATATTATATATACCAAAATGCAAAAGCAAAAGTTCTATTACGGAAGATCATAAAATTCATATGTGAGCTTGATTTTCAAATAGTTTCGGGCCGGGAAGGCACAGTTTATACCGTTAGCCGAATAACGGTATAAACTGTGGGGAAGGTGCCACCTGTGTCATGTTTTGACTTTTCAAGCCTTATTAGGCACACTCCCCGAATCAAATTTAAAAAGAAGCCATCTTATGAATCATTGTTGATGTAAAGCAGCGGTAAGATGTTAAATCGCATCGAGGTTCTGCAGACTATGCTGCTAGAACCATCAAAAATATCAAGAAATGTTTTCTAAAAACCGATTTTGAATGTATTGGCTCTTACTTCGCAGGTAGTAACCACAAACAAAATCTATTTTGTACCCGATAGTACTATAAAATATATAATTGGTGTTTCTTGGTCTATATATTATATAAATAAAAATGCAAAAGCAAAGTTCTTTTTCGGAAGACCATGAAATTCATATGGGAGCCAACCTGTGACCGGTTTCGAGTTTCAAGCCTGTCTGATGAGACTTTCATTAAAAAAAATATAAGTTTATCATATTTTTCACAAGTTTCCGATCGTCTTTTATTTATTATTTTCACTTTGCTTGTAGGTAGGGAGCAAAATATCTCAGAAGTAGTACGTAAAACAAAAACAAGCAAATAGCCTTTTATTTAATTAGTAACATATTTTAATGAATTATTATAAATAAGTTAAAAACTCATTAATTTCCATAACATATTTACATTAAATTGGCGATCGGTATCTATATCCTTGGAGGAAATAAGATAAATTTATCACAATACTTCCATATTCACACTAAAAACAAGTTAAAAGATATCCAAAATCCTGAAAAGCAACATCAATCACCCGAATTGCGTCATAGGCAAGAGAATTGATCTAAAATTGATGCGCTTTAGTCTGCGAGCGAATGGTCAAATAAAATTTAGGTTCTTTAAAGCGAAACCGCTGGAATACAAAAAATAGAATTTTCTTAATATTAGATAGACACTAGGTAGATACGTATTTCACAGGGACGGCTTAAGACTTCTTGAGGCCCTGGGCCTAGATGTAACAGGAGGCCCCCTTGCCTACGGGGGAGGGGCTGCCCCCCTTCCCTGGGCCTGCCCACACCCCGTCCACCCATTACATGCGCCGCAAGCGAAAATTTTCTAAAAATCAAGGTCATTGTCAACACAAGGTCAAGGTCATAACTTTTGCAGAACTTGAATTTTTTAGGAAATCCGGGCACACTTACTGTAAAACCAAAAGCGTAAATTAATATTGGAATTGTTCTTCAAATAAATATTACAATTATTATTTTTTCCGTTAAAAGTTACTTACATCTGTCTCCGACCATGTTTTATCTCCTTCAAAAACTACACATGAATAAATAGCAAAATAAAATAGGTAATTAATTTTTTTTATTGCATCCAAAAATCCAAATGCAAAAGGCAACTTTCCGCAACAGATATTTCTTCCAATGCGGGATTAAAAAGTTTACCGGCTCTCTGGAACGGGTAAACCAGCGCCTTTGCCAAATTAACACGTCGGATAGTTTTGATCGGCAGTGAATTGATTAAATTAGAAATTGTTTAAGATTTAATGTACCTCTAATTTGTGTGACATTGCGATTCTTTTTAATTAATTTTTTCTTTGTAGTGTATTTAGAAAGTCTTTTAGCATTCACTTAAGTAAGCGGAGCCCCCCTTGATATAGGTACATTTGTTTCAGCAAAAAAGTATCTTATCTCTTATAGGGAATAAGACATTAATAAATAAGAAAAAATAACTTTTTAACTAAAGTGTAATGTATATTGTGGAAACTTTTCTAACAAAATAACAAATTATAATTAACAAATTACAAAGGTCGCTTTCTACATTTGCAGAAGCAAAATCATGGATTATATCTTCAAAATCAATGGTTTGTAAAATTTCGCTTTCAATACTCATCAAACTTAGGTTATCCAATCGTGACTGACTCATGCGGTTTCTAATTTCGCTTTGACTATTTTAAGTTTGGAGAATGAACGTTCCCCGCTTGCATTGGTGACCATCATGGACAAAAAAATTCTCATAGCAATTTCAATGTTTGGAAATACTGTGAACATAGTTTCTTTAAACATATATGTATAAAGCGTACCGATTCCAATAGACTTATCATCTCCATCTCCTGTTAGTTCATCTTGATCATCAGTAGATTTAGATTTCTTTTTCTTCTCATTTTTATTTTTCTTCCCCATTTCTACTTCCTGTTTTTTTAGTTTTTCAATATCGATGCTGATATAGGATTTGAAATACTCACATTCCAAAATTAATCCATCGGTGTTAATGTTCCTGTCATAAAATTGTGACAGTTTTACGGCTTCTCTCGAAATTTCAATTTCAGTTAGGTCAGAAATTTTTCAAAAAAACCAAACCTTTCAAATATTTGTTCAAATTTTTGACCACGTTTTTCAATATTTGAAATTAGACAGATTATTGTTAGATAGGTTTCGACTCTTAAGTTTGTGACTGCTTTGAAGAGTAACGTCGGTGTCTTTATTTTCGTTACCTTCAAGGAAAGTTACTTTGACACTTCGTTGTTTTACTCGTTTCTGAGTATCGCGGTACTCCTTTATAACTGATTTTTCTCTGGCTTTTGATTCAAAAGAATTAAAAACATCTCTTTTTTTCTCGATATATGTCATCAACGATTTAAAAAGTTTTACAGTTGTAGACAAATTTAAGTTTTCCTTTTGGACGAACAAATTCACTTTGTTAATCCAAGTCAAAATATCATTCCAAAAAATAGTTAAGAAACTGGTTTCTAATTCATCCATCTTGGTATTTAATGTTTTTGCATTAAGACGTGCATTTGCTGATTGCAATTTGTCATTACTTAAGTTAGCAAGACTCATTTGGATTTCTTTGTATCCACAATTTAAAGCTGTAACTACATCTTCACGTGCAGACCAACGTGTTTTTGATAAGCTTTTTAGTACTTTATTATCAGAACTTAAATTTCAGTTCATTATTTCCCAACGGAATGATGAAGAAAAGAAATTGTAGAGGTTTTCAACAAAGTCAATGTAAATTGTGACATTCAAGTTGCATTCTACCGCTTGGACGCCAATTAAATTTAAAGAATGTCCTGCGCATGGTACGTACATAGCATATTTATTTTTTTTGTTTAAGTCGAGTTTGCAGTCCTGAATACTGACCTGACATATTCGACGCATTATCGTATGACTGACTACGACAGTCATCTAGCAAAATTTAATTTTTTTCTAAAAATGAAACGACAACATCTTCCAGATACTCTGCTGTATGACCATGAATATGAATAAATTGTAAAAATTGTTCAATGGGTACAGCATTTTTGACATATCGTAAAATAAATGTTAGTTGATCGTCATGTGTCACATCCGGTGTAGAATCAACAGAAACAGAATAATACTTGGCTTTCTGTACTTCAGTGACGATAATCGCCAAGACTTTCGATCCCATTAATTGAATGAATTCCTCACAAATTGTAGCTGATAAATACGACGGGCTACCTTTTCCAGCATTACCATACTTCTTTATGTGCTGATCCAAAAATGGATCAAACTGACTAAGCAATTCCAATGTTCCTAAATAATTTCCGTTTTTAACTGAACCTATATTTTCATTTTCTCCTCTAAAAAGAAGTCCTCTTGAAGCTAAAAACTTTATGACAGCTACTATTCGCCTTAGCACTTCTTTCCAGTATTGACGTTCATCATTAACTTGCCTCGTTAATTGGGTATCTATACGGCCAGATACCCGTAAGCGACTCTGGTAGGTCATCATACAGTTCCTTTGTTCAGGAGAATTTTCATGTTGCGAGGCAGCCATACCTGTGTGCTTCCAGTTATTGAATCCAGTGCTGGTAAATGCAGAAGAAATGGATGAAAACAATTTACACACAAAGCAGTAAACCTTTCCTTTTGACGGAGAATAAATAAGCCATTCGCGATCTACAACCTCCCCGTTACGTAACTGTCTCTTAAACAACGATGCGCATAGGTTTCTTGTTTTAGTATTACTTCCTTCTATGTATAAACGCGCTGATTTTCGGAAAGTAGAATCTCGATTGGCACAAGCTGATGGACCTTTATCAATCCAATAGGACTGTAATTTGTCGACAGATAGAGGCCATAGACCTGGATCCGTACTTTCAATATCATCATTAACTTTATTAATTGCACTTTGCTCCTGATCAGCTTCGGGTTCGGCCTGTGTACCCTCAACGTCCGTCACTTCGGTGATCGAAGAAATCGTTAATTCATGAACATTTTCAATATTTTCATTATCATCACTTATGCTGGCACTGGTAGATGCGCAACTTGGTATAATCGACTACTTTATTGAAGAATTGGGTAAGTTTGGGTAGTTTATTATTTTTTTCCCGAGGACGGCCAGGCCAGGCAAAACACCAACACCTCTTTGTCGTTGACAATGTGCCGACGCAGACAAATTTTTTTTTATTAAACGACAGCCGAATTTGTGCCTCCTGGTCCTATTAAATTGAAGTGATAATAGATGAATAGAAATATTGTTCTGTTGCTTTTGACATTTCGTATTAAAATTCTAGTTAATAGTTAAAGGTTAATATATTTTATTGAAGGGGGTGTTTCGTGGTCTTTCTGAAACTAATATATATTTTATGATTGATGGAAATCAAAATTTTTTTTGAGTTGTTACTGATAATATTAATAAAACTTTTTCTCTACACGCTACTTTTTTTTTCTATATTTT
The DNA here is from genome assembly GCA_016904865.1 of Pissodes strobi. Lineage (NCBI taxonomy): Eukaryota > Metazoa > Arthropoda > Insecta > Coleoptera > Curculionidae > Pissodes > Pissodes strobi. The sequence goes on from MU188883.1 coordinate 17,501, forward strand.
TTTTTTCATATTTTTTTTTTTAATTAGGCGTAGGCTTAGCGAGGCCCCTTTGGCGCCGGAGGCCCTGGGCCCGGGCCCAGCCGGCCCATGCCTTAAGACGTCCCTGGTATTTCACAATTCAAGGATAAAAATAGCAAAATAGAGTGTTCAGTAAAATGATGCATCAAAAACAGTAAAAATGTTTAGTCATTTCCTTTATATAATTAAACATTTATTATTTGACTCACTGTAGTACTACTTTTACTATGCCGAAATGGTTTATGTCGAGGAATTTTTCTTTAAAGTATTTTATTAAAAAAGACACTCCGTTAATTTGGGATTAATTTAAAGTTCTTTCATCTGACAAATGCTGTAATGATTACGTATTTCTATGAAATTAAATTATTAATTTGTCGCAAACCCAAACGTAGATTTATCATACAAGTTATTCTTTTGGTGTCACGTCAATATTAATAATTCACAAATAAATAAAATATGACTAATTACACAATTCGTTAACAAAACTAGAGTTAGGTAGATTAAAAGCTTACCTATTTCACCATCTCCTGATGATGCTGACTTGGTTAGCGAAACGCGCGTCGAGCGCTAAATTCTGCTTCGGTATTGTGGATAAAACTGTATTGTAGTGCGTTTTGCGTTTTGCTGAAGGTTCCAAACCCCAACTTAGGGTAATTATTGCTTATACGGTTTTCTGCTATTTTTGGATTATATGGAAAAAAAATTATGTAGGCACATTCTAGAGTCGTTAGGGTTTGCAAATATACTGGGGGAGAAGAGAAATTGCGTTTTTTTTGTCAGAAAAAATAATATGGTTTGCTTTGGTTAGCTTTAGTTAGTTTGGATTAGCTTTGGTTAGTTTGGGTTAGTTTCGTTTCGTTTAAGCCACTACGCACTTGCGTGAAGAAAGGCATTTCTTCACGCACGCCTAGACGAAATAATTTCGGTTAGCGCTTCACTCAAGCCTAGGCGAAACAATTTCGGTTAGCTTGGGTGTGCTTTGGTTAGTTTGGGTTAGCTTTAGTTAGTTTGAGTTAGCTTAGGTTAGCTTTGGTTAGTTACGTTTCGTTTAAGCCACTACACACTTGCGTAGTCAAAGAATGAAGGTTCCGTAAGTTTGTTTAGTTGAAAAAAAATAAAAAAGCACGATGTTCTCCGCCAGTGTATTTGCAATCACTAAGGACACTAGAATGTGACACTATAAAAAAATTTCTATATAATTCAAAAATAGCAGAAAACCGTATATGTAATTGTTACCCAACTTAGTTGAATTATAGGTTTGTTCCAACCGACTAGAAAGTCGTAGGAAGGACCGTCATTTCTAGTTGATAATTTCATTTTTGAAGCGATAAATAACCTGTCATGTTGACAAACGAATTATGCTACTGGAAATTACCGTCCCATGTTCGGTTTTTCATCATTGGTTGGAATAGACCTATATTTGGATATTTAAAATATTTTATATTTGATATATTTTCTATATTATTTTTTTTCTCATCGCGTTTCCAATAGGTTTTTTAGAACCGTACGAGGAACCGTCATTTCTAGTTGTCTATTTCACTCTTGAATGCGATAAACAATATCTATTCTGTTGAACAAACGAATTATGCTGCTAGAAATTACCGTTCCATATACGGTTTCATGCATGATCAGTTCGAACAGTCCTAAGATCAGACAATTAACTATGGCAACACTGCAAGGTAGTATAATTAGTACTTTTTTTAAATTTATTTGTGAACTAATCATCTCCTGAATATGCTAACATGGTTAGCGAAACGCGCGTCAATTACAAAAATTCTACATTATAAGAATTATTCAGTGTTAAATTTAAGATCACTAAACGAGTGGCCGGTCTGGGAACAGAATCCATCCGAATAGATATATGTTTGCATTTAAAACATCTTTTAGTTTTGTTGGTATTTTAATTAAGAGGCCAGGTAATATATGCAGATATTTTGACTTTCGTTGCAGCAAGAAGTGGATTATTAGTGATGGTACGAATTTACTTAACAATTTTCTGTAATATTCTTTAATGATTTTGGAGACTATATTTACGAAGAATGTAATTTATGTATGTATAACTAAAATTTTGCAAGAAATTAGTTGAGGGCTAGAGATACACTAAATCACTATTGTGTAATGAAGCATTTTATACGGAATAACAGTATTTTATATATAGCAAGTGGCTAAAGAGGTATTTTTTACGATGTGTGTTACAGGAGTACCAATTTTAAAAAAACACTGTTTAGCCATGAATTATATACAATTTTTTCAGTTCACAAAAAAATCGATAATAAGCTGTTGCCGAAAGTGTTTGGAACTGTTAAAAAGTGCCTGTTAAAAGAGTGCCATAGGTGCAGTTTGATCATTGATAACTACTCCTAATGTAGAGGCGGCTCGTATAAAGCAACTGAGGCTGGGCCTCACATGTAAAAATTACAATATAATCTCAAATTTTCAAGTAATGTTTATATAAATATTATAAATATAAAAGGTTTTTTGACTAATTTCCAATCATAAAAGTATAAGAATAGGTAGGTGGTAGATACTACAATCGTTTGCTTGATAGTATTCGATGTAGGTGCAAGGGCGTCGGGAGGGGGGGGGGGTGGCACTCGCCTCACCCTAAGCACTAGAAGATATCTATTATATTAACCTAACAAACATTTAAACATTTCTTTTCGACTTTGGTTGTAGCCTCAAAATTTCGGATGGCCACCTCTCTCTAGTTCACAAACTGGTGACGCCCTTGGGTAGGTGCCTATTTGGAACTTGGCAACGTTTTATTGTCAACTTCCTCATTTCATCTATTTTCTTCTTGAAGGGTCAAGTGTCGTGTCAGGTGTCAGGTCGTCAGATGCATGCTTATTCCCTATTAAAATTAGATTACGATTGAATTGGCGCATGCCTATCAGTGGGTGGTTGGTTTGTTTTTGTTTGCGATTTTAGTTTTTGGAGGCGGATTTTCCGGTTAAAAAACTAATAATTAGTACAGTTGTTTTGTATGGTTCTATTGTTCATAAGGAGGTAAGGCAAGGGCCCTTACAACAAGGTATGGTAACAGTTTACTATCCGGCCGTCGACCTATTTTCTTATATTTTCGAAAAATATCGTTAGTATATTGTTGAAAATAACAAATTTAAAGATATTCCAGTGGCGGAGGTAAGATTTTTTCAACACTTATAAAAATAATCAATTTAAAATTAATAAATCAGTAAGTAAACAATTACCCCCAGGCTCCTAGTTTACTATCCGGCCGTCGACCTATTTTTGTATTTTTTCAAAAAATATCGTTAGTATATTGTTGAAAACAACAAATTTAAAGATATTCCAGTGGCGGAGGTAAGATTTTTTTAATATTTATAAAAATAATCAATTTAAAATTAATAAATCAGTAAATAAACAATTTCCTCCAATTTCCTAGTTTACTATCAGAGTTTTTTTATCTCAAAACTAACCAAAGCTAACCCAAACAAACTAAAGCTAACCCAAGCTAACCTAAATCGTTTCGCATAGGCTTGCGTGAAGAAAGGCTTGCGCTTCGCGCAATCCTTTCTTCACGCGAGTGCGTAGTGGCTTTAACGAGACGAAACTAACCCAAACTAACCAAAGCTAACCCAAACTAACCAAAGCTGACCTAAACTAACCAAAGTTAACCCAAACTAACCTAAGCTAACCGAAATTGTTTATTCATTTTAAATTGATTATTTTTATAAGTGTTAAAAAAATCTTACCTGCGCCACTAGAATATCTTTAAATTTGTTGTTTTCAACAATATACTAACGATATTTTTCGAAAAAATAAGTCGACGGCCGGATAGTAAACAATTACCCAAGGTATGCTGATTTGTGTTTTATTTTAATAATGCAATATTGCAATATTTGAGTCTGTAATGTTTCATAAAAACTACAAATCCTACAACTTGTTTTTTGAATGAATGCACTAAGCCAAAAGCCAGGTTCTTAAAAGTAGGACAAACTAAAACGATGATAATGTACAAAGTCGACCTAGTGCAATTGTTGCATGTCTTTAGTACCTATTATTGCTTTCTGTATAATATGAGGATGTATCTTTTTATTTAGCTTAAGTTGCTTCAGATGCTGCATGAAAGTTTTATGAATGGAATGATTTGCACTCTTTCCTGTTATTCTTTCGACTTCTATTACCAAGGCTTATACTTTTCTGTCTTTAAGTGTATTTTTTGCTGATGTTGTTACCTATTGGTATCGCTACGTCTACGAAAAATATGTAGTCTTGTTCTTCGTATCTAGTAATGTAAGATCTGGTCTATGGTATAGTTTTATCAGTATGTATGGTTGTCATACAGTTTGAACCCATTATTTTCCGATATACTGGTAGGTGTAATTACTAATTATAATATTGTGGTTCTGTTGATATGAGGTTAAATTTAAGTGCTAATGCCTTGTGTATTATTTTCGCTGCTATGTTGTGTTTTTCTCTGTATGCTGTGCCCGCTAATATTTTGCACCCTCCAATTACATGTGCGATTGTTTCTTGGTGTTGAGGGCATTTCCTGCATTGGCCATTTATGTCTGTTTTTTTTCATAATGTATTTTTGATAATCTAGGTTGCCATTATCTAGTCCTAATCGCTGTTTCTGGGTAGAGTTGAACTTTCTGTAGCCACTTGGATGTATTTTTGTTGATATATTCACCGTCAATAATGTATAAGTGCTTTCCATGTAATTTCTTCCGTGGCCGTGTGTACTATTTTATTTTGTGGTGTTTGTATCCGTTCTGGTGGTGGCTCAGATTGCGAGAGATGCAGCGAGTGTATTTTTTGCCTGCTTGTGTGACTGATCTGTGCAAGGAAGTATGTTTATTGTGGAAGTATTTTCTGAGGATATCTATATGATTCGCGTGTTATATGTGAATATATATGAGTCATCTTCCTCCTACTTTCCTATCTTTGCATGAGTTTGGGTGTAATTTGCCATGCTTCTTCAGTTCAGATCTTGGAAGTATATTTATATTTTCTAGGTGCGTTGTTCTTCATTTTATTACGCCAAAGGAATAATGTGCTTAGTGAGTCTCTTGAAAAATGTCTCTTTACCTTTTTTTGGTGTAGATTTTTATTTCTTCTTTCCATATTGTTAAATGTATGTTTGTTCTACAGGTGTTCATGACGGTTGACAGGAAATATCTTATAGTTGAATGTATTTTGTAAATTTGCATTATTTTCATTAGCCATGGATACGGCACAAGGTTAAAAGCTTTCTTGTGGTCTAGATAATATATTCTTAGCTTTCTTTGTTATTCTGTTTGCATCATTATCAAAAATATAATGTAATTTCGGAAGAATAAAAAGGGCGTAGGAGGAACGGTCAAGGACGCAAGGAACAGTTAATAATAGACTAACTGTTTCTTGCGTCCTTGACCGTTCCTCCTACGGCCTTTTTGTTCTTCCGAAATTACATTATATTTTTGAAGGTGTGGACCTACTATCTTGCATATTGCTGATGTTATTATTTTATACAGTGTCCGTAAACAAAGTTACTGGTCGATAATTATTTGGATTTTGTGTGTTGTGGTCTTTCGGTTTTATAATATGTTTTCCCTTCTGTTCGGAATTGTGGTAAAAGTTTTGGTTTTTCTATTACTGTATTAGTTAAGCATTTATATATTGATATGATCTGTTCATACCAAAAGTTTTGTATTTGGTCTGTTCCTCGAAATTTTCAGTTATGAGTGTTTTTGTAATGTTTACCAATTCTTCGGCTGTTATTTTGTATTCAGTTTCTTCTTTTGTGTCTTGCTGCTTGTTCTCGTCTTCTCTAACCAGATTCTTTCCCAGAATTTGTTGATTTCTTCTCTATTGGGTGGTATTACATACATTTCTCCCGCTGCTCTTATTTTCCTATAGAACAGTTATTCATTGCGGTTGAAGAGAGCTTTATGTGTTTTTCTATTGTTGGATTCTTTGTATGTTTGGTGATGATTGAAACTGAATTTAACCACCTCCTGATGATGCTAACATGGTTAGCGAAACGCGCATCAAGTGGTTTCAATATCTTGGATAAAACTGTGTTGTAGAAATTATTATTATTATTATTATTATTATTATTATTATTATTATTAATATTAATATTATTAATTTTTATCTTAGTAACACCTGGTTATTTATATCCTAGTTTACGGGTATTGCCAAGTTAACTACGAAATTATTTTTGATAAATGAATGCTCTTGTAATACAACAAGTGTGTAATATAACTACTCTTTGTGAAAGTTCCTGAACACTGTCATCAATATTTAAGTATTCCAACTGATGGGCAAATGATTGCGATGTAATGTCCGTTGCCGACATTATTTATGGCCAGACCATGACTTGTTTCTGTTTCCGTATCCTTTCTATCTCGATGCCCAACTCTTGATATTTTCATTTTTCATATTAAACCATTCGCTGAAATTATTATAGGTATGATGTCAACCCTTTCTAATTTCCATTTCCTTTTTATTTCTAATGCCAAATTTACATATTTATTAACTTTTTCTTTGTAGGATCTGCTTATATTATCGCCCATTGGTATCGCAATGTCAATAATTTAAACCATTTGGAAGTTTTTGTGCCATACACCTTCCGTTCGTGGGATGT